>CM053786.1:89666919-89974419 GCA_028749045.1 Cupressus sempervirens | reverse complement strand
TTGGTTGCATTATCAAAATCCTACTTTGGAATCTCAATCTCCTCATCTAGATTAATATCCTCCTCTATCTCCTTTCCGCTCAAAATTCTTATACTTGGTTGAGCCTTAGGTTCAATTGCCTTTGTACATAATGCCTTAGAATCTATAATGGAAACAATAGTAGAGATAGTAGGACTAGCTGTAAAAATTGATATAGTACCAATAGATGGAATACTGACTGGTGAATCCAAAATTGATGTACTTATAGATGTATCCAAAGCTATAGAAAATAAAATAGGATCCAAAACTGTACTTACTACTGAAGAACACAAAATTGTACAACATGTTATATTCATTTTTGATGATGTCGACTCAGGAACTGAAGAAGAGGGAGGCTATAGCTTGGTAGATGAAGTGGTAGACACTTCCATTGGTGATGTGATGAGCTATGAGGGAGTGAAGACTGATTGGACATTTGATCTATTTGTTGTGGTCACAATCAAACTTACTAAAGATAACTCTGAACTTGATGTAGTTGTTGATTTGCTTGGAGAATGAGGAAGTGAGGCAATGACTAATGTTGTTATCTTCATAGGATCAATCTCCTCATCATCTTCTTTGACTTCCTCAATAGCTTCTTCATCTTTATCTTCTTCAACTTCTTCATTGTCAAACTGTATTGTCTCAAAGTTTGTTACTTCTTCCTCATCATCGCTGTCATTGTCCTTGAATTCTCATAGAAAGTCACTTTGTTTATGTAGGTGATAATATTCTTCCACATATCTGTAGCACTCTTGACTACATGCTCTAAATTTTTTAACAAAATTAAAAAAGTATGAAATCTAAGAGTCATCTTGTCTTCATTTTTCTTCATAGACTCTTTTACCTCAGCATTGGTAATGCTTTGTAGCAACTACCTTAGGGTTTTTTCATAGATATCTTTTTCTATCTACATGGATGAATCTTGTCTTGGCTTCAATCTTTCTAATAGATCATTAGAATCTGGGAGGCTATCTGATCATGGGAATACTTCCATTTGCCCATCTTGGTTAGCACCAATTCTTCGATCTGCTTCTTCTCGGCCTCTGTCCTGGTCTCATACTTTAATGATTTGAAGTTGGTTATGCCTACACCTTCTTCCATTTGTTTCTATTTTTTTCAAAAGGTGAGAGGAGGCTTGCTAAACACAACTTCACTACCTTTCTTCTTGGATCTTCTAGTAAAAACTACAGTGGATGGCTTGGATGGCTTGGTGATGATCACCTTGCCTTTCTTCTTCACTGGCTCTTCTTCCTTTTATGATTCTTCTTGATACTCTACTTCATCATCATCATCTTCTCCTTTACCCTTGGTCAAAAAAAGAGGTGTGTTGGTTTTGAGTTTTCCTATTCTCCTCTTGCCTTTGTTAACTACCTATGGAAGCTTGATTTCAAGTTCTATTCTTGCCTTGGCTTCATTATATGTTCCAAAGTGTGGTGCCTTTGGATCAATAGGTACATTTATCAAGGCTTCAATTATGTCTATTGCTTCATCAATTTTCACCTCATAGGGAAGATGTTTTACCCATACAACTCTTGGATTAACTGCCTAAATGTAGACTTTGTCATTGTCTACCATAAAACAAACATCTTCTTTGTAATCTTCAACCAATTTCTTGGGAATCCTGAATCTGTTATTCATTTTCTCCTTGAAGACATCAAAGTAATTATCCATTATGCTAACAAAATTCTCACCCATTTCTACAATATACTCGTTAATATGATACAAAATTGGCACATCCTTTCTCCATATGATTGTACCTTTAGAAGGGAAAAACTTTTGAATATAGAAAAATAGACATGTCAACAATGAACCAAATTTATAAGGATTGTTCTTGGATGTCCTTATAATTTCCATATTTTTGTTGAATTTTTTCAACAAGTGTACAAGATCATATGATAGATTTTTCTTCATGACTTTGAATGCCAAGTCTACTACTTCACACGACACACTATTTAGATGACTAGAATTGTAGATCTTTTGTGCTATCACATGTATGCCAAATTTTAGTTCTGCATCTATTACACTACTAATCTTTATGCCTTTGTCATCCCACTCGGCTAGGGTTTTCTTCTATAACTCTACCCAACCTAGGGTTTTAGTAGTTTTGGCTTTGGAGAGAAAATTTTTTAAAATACTCTGAAAGGCTTCCCCAGCTTGAGATGTGTAATATACAAATTATGCTACCAATGCAGTATTTGTTAAGTTAATAATACTCTCAATCATCTTCAAGCTTGGTCTTCACATGATAAATCATCTTATTAGTGATCAAAATAGGTTGCTCAAGCCATAACTAACCATTGTGAACTCGGCTTAGGATGTATCTGATCCATTTGATTTGGAATCTTTGGGGCAGGTAGGGAATGTGGGTTAAACCCTTATCTTCCAAGTGCTTATGTTCAGGTTTAAGAACACCATTTACACACAATTCACCTATGGTATATTCCATCTCTAGGGTTCCAATTTCTTGAATTGCACACTTAAAATGAGTTCAGATATTGTTAATGAGTAGTACCTTAGGAGGGATCTGTGATTGTGCTCCATTTGGATCAAGGGCTTCCACAATTACTAGTACAAGTTTAAAATCTAGTGGTTACGATTCGACTCCTCGAACCAAAATTTTTTACCCTTTCTTTGCCTTGCTACTACTGCTTGATGTTGTTATGGTTACTCGATAGGTTATGGAAAATTTCAAAAATTTTACAGCAAATTCTGTCAAAATCACTTTATTGCTCTGTAATTTGCTTGATCACAACAACACTTTAAGATTTTGGTGAAAAATGAATTCAATTTCCTAATTTTTGATAACATTTTGCCATTAATGCTTAGTACAAAAGTAGTTGTGATGACATCATTATGCATGATAGGCTGTCATCCACTATCTGTTCAAATCACCCAGTGAATACTTCATAACTTGGTAGCCAAACATGTGTGACTAGTTACTCTTGACCTTGCTTGGTAGATTCCATGACCCAACCTTACTCAGTGATAACTCATAGTGATCTTCTGTAATCCCCTTGTATTTTGAATACTGATTTGGATCTTTGCCTCCTTTCAATTTTGGAACTATTTAGATGTGATCATGATAACATAGTTCCAGTTCTTACTTAAGAACTTAGATAGAAATGGTGGGGTCACCCACTTCTTGAGTGACACGACCATCATTGCTTGGACTAGCTTCCTTAGTGGATTTAGGAATCCATTGTTGCCTCATTTGCTTTCTAATGTTATCTGCTTTTGCTTTCTTTTCATCTTCAATTCTACCTGTATTCATGCAATTCTTGGCTAGATGACCATGTTCTGTACAAGTGAAATATTTATGGTGGTATCTCTCTTCCTTGTGTGATGTTTAACATAGTTCATGCCAATGTATCCATACTCTCCACAGTAATGACATCTGCACCAGTTGTTATAGTCCCAACCAAATATTGCTTTCACAATTTTCTCTACTGGATTGAATGACATGGTTCTGCAATTTGATGCCTTGTGACCTTGTTTCTTGCATTTGTGACATTTTCCTTCAAATTTTGATTTCTCTTTACATCCATTAGCCGTGTGACCATGTTGATTGCAATTGTAACATTTACCATTGAATTTTTCTTTTCCATTACTCCAAAACTTGTTTGATGTATGACCTATCTTACCATAGTGATTACAAGTCAGTCTTTGATTCCTTTGAGCACCTTGTTTGGAGGATTCACTTTCTTCTTTGTATCCAATTCATGCTTTACCTTTTTGTCTATAGAGATTCTACTCATTTAGTTGATTCAATTGATTTATGTCTTCTTTGGATTTCATCATTCTCTCATTGACTTGCTTTTTAGTGTTTAAGTCATTTTTCAATCTTTCACTGATTTTATTTTTAGATCTTAGCTCACTTCTTATTCTTTCATTTATTTGTCTATCTAAATTTAGATCATTCCTTAATCTTGTATTGATCTGTCTTTGACTCATAATTTCTTCATTTGCATTGGAGATTTGGTCTATAATATCTTCATGTTGAAGAGATTGGTTCTGGATTTCATTGTTTCTTCCATCCAATTCTTCTTTCATCTTGTTTCTTTGCTCCAAGATTTCACATAGCCTTACTAACTAAATTTCTTGTTCTCTTTTGAGCTTTCTTATTTCTTCTTTTATAGAACCATTTTTCTCTAAGAGTTCTTTGATTGCATTATTTGCTTCATCTGAACTTCTTGAAGGGAAAATATCTTCAACCTTTTTTTCAGTGTACTGGTGATCATTCATCTAAGTTGCAAGTTCCTTCCTTCTTTTCAGAGATTGGGAAAGTTTCTCCTTAGCTTTCTTGAGTTGTGCAATGGCCATTTCTAGATCTAGCTTTTCATTGTCAATTTCTTTATCAAGTCTAAATATCTCCATTGTCCTTGATCTTTTCTCAAGTTGTCAAGCTTTATCCTAAGAACCACAAATGCTTTGATACCAATTGTTGGAAATATTCAAGACTATGTGAGGTTACTGAGAGGGGAGGGGTGAATCAATAACCTTAAAAACTTTATCAATTTAGATCTTAATTGCAATAATCCAGTAATCATTTTATTCATTAAATCAGATCTAATTGCATGTAAGAGAAACTAAAAACATAAACATTCATGAACACAATAATTTGGTGACCCAAAAACCTTTCAAATAGAAAGTAAAATTAGGGTGGAGATGATACCCACAAAACTTCAATATTGCAGCATAAAGTTGGCCTATTAAGGCTTACAGTGATCACTTTTGATGATCTACCCTATTAGGAGAAAATAAGACTGCTAGCTCCACCTTGTTAGAGGATTTGCAAATATACGATGAAGTATGCACTCGGTAAAGAGATTTGACAAAAGATTGTTAAGTCTACCTAGTTAGAGAATTTTGGACCAGTTCATCTATTTGAATGAAATAGTAGATCTCTAACTTACAACTAATTTGCTAATAGAGATTCTTTGAAGTATTATTCACCTTTATGTGATAGATATGACTCTATTTCTCCTTTGCTGATATGGCCTTACAATATACTTTGTTGCTGATTCATATTTGCATGCTTCTCTCTCTTTTATTCATCTATCTATTTACTCATCTTTTTCTCACTTATTGGATATGATACAATACATACATATCTATATATATATATATATATATATATATATATATATATATATATATATATATCCAATTTACAAAATTACAAATTCAACCAATATACAAGACCAATATATATATATATATATATATATATATATATATATATATATATATATATATATATATATATATATATATATATCCAATTTACAAAATTACAAATTCAACCAATATACAAGACCAATATTACAAAGTCAGCTCAAATGAAGACACTCGGGTTCTAAAGACTAACTTGGTGAAGTTCTAATACATGGTGTCCACTATCATTACTCGGCATCACCATGCATTCGGTAGAAGTAGAAGCTTGGTCCATACTAATCATCTCAGAGTAGTCTCGAACTCAATCTACACTAGTGACTCAATAGATACTGTGTAACTTGGTAGAAATTGAATTGCTCATTTACCATGACTATACTCGGCAAACACTAATCATCACATCAATCAGTTAACACTAACTTCACTTCACATGAACTGATAGCTTGGTAGAAACTATGAAGCTTGGTAACCACTGAACTACTCAGTAGGAACTATAGGACTTCGCACTGCCTAAATTCACTTGGTAACCACTGGAATGCTTGGTAGGAACTGTAAAGCTTGGTGGCTACTGAATTACATGGCAAACATTGTAGATTGTTCAATGATCTTGGTAACCATACAGAATCTAAATAAGTGTTGTCACTAATAACAAACTTGACTTAATGTCAACATTTCATTCACCCTATTAGGAGTGAGCCTTGTTAGAGATCATTCAATTGGAATATCACCCAGTTAAAGGATTTACAAATGACTTTTAGGTCAACCTTAATCCAAAGGATTTACCCTAGACTAATATAATGATTAGAAAGTAGTACAGTAAGGCTTGATTTGATAACAAATTACAACTCACTTGTAGATTAAAAATCTCTATTTTAGTCCTCCATTCTGCTTGGATTTCACATAATTTAGCTCTGATAGCTTATTCAACCTTCAAGTAGTCATATTCTTAAGCCTTCTTTCTTTGCTTTCCAATAGCATTCTCTTCTATTCAACCACTAAATGAAGCAATATCCTAGAATTCTTCTCCTCCTTAAGTTCTCACACATGACAACTTTTACTTCTAACTAGCTCTCTCTATAAATAGAGATTTAAGATCTTTTGTCATTCAACCTCAATCATCCATTTTAGGGTTAGGTAGGATTAGGTAGGATACAATGAATCTACCCAATTTTCCATTTGGTTCCTCTAGAAACTTCTCCCTTAATCATATTTTGAATTCACCTTAAAATATTTTACCTTGAATCTTGTGCCACTAGCTCATCATAGTTATCTTCCACACACTTCACACAATTCAAGAAAATAAAATAGTCAACTTAGATTCATCAAATCTATGATTTAACATAAATATTGGCACTCAACATCAATATGTTGTCACTCGACTTCCATATTTTTCTTCCACTCATCGTCAACCAGATAACTCGACAAACACTAAAGTTTACTAGTGCTTGGCATCAACTAAGCTTTACTTAGCTTATGCTAAGTTCACTCAACATACATTCAAGCTTCACTTTACTTTGCTCCAACTAATTTTTTGATCAGCTTGCACTAACTTTTCTTGACACCTACTATCCACTTGGTCAAGCTTGATAGACTCAATTACTCTTACATGTTCTTCTAGACTTAATTAGTATATCCATCCTTTGCAGCCTTAAGTAGATAATCAATACACTATCTCATCACTATCTTAACTAGTCTTTGTAGTTCTTTTACATATCATAACCTTTCCTCTAGGTGTTCTTGTTATCTTATTTGATCAAAACCTCCTCATCAATCAAACACATAATAGTACTTGAATCAACTAGGTAGTTGCCTTACCAGCAAGTAGCAGGTTTGTCATCAATGAAAAACAATGATTGAAACATTACAATCTCATACTTGTATCAATTTTTTTTCAACACAAGCAATTTCATTTTCAAATGACATAAACTTGAAGTATCACACATCCTTCCTTGGGTAGTGTTGATGTTATGTTGATTTGTAATGTTAAGTCAATCATATACATATGCATATACATATACATATACATATACATATGCATATGCATATTCCAAATGGACCCAAAAAAAACCTATAAAATTATTTTCTAAACCTTTTTAATGATATAATATGTAGTGAGATCTTCATCAGTGGGATGGAACCTAAATCCAAGAAGTAGGTTTGCATCACCCTTATCATGAGTGTAACCAAAGTTAAGAGCCTCCATTATTGAATTCTCTTCCCAATATGCTCATAGAAACACAAGAAAATAGATAGATTGTTTCAACTGTCCTTCATTATATATTTTAAGGTAGCCTTGCCCAATTTTATAGATGCCCACTTAACCTTTTGCAAAATCTAATATGTGGGTTGTGGGAAGATGTTGTATTGCATTCTTATATGGGAATTAGGAGAGATGAGAAAATATGATGGGATGGGATGTTTGGAGGGGCATAGATCAAAGATGAATACAAATGAATCTTATTGTTAGTCTTAAATGGATTCCCTCATCCTGGTGTGTTCATGTGTGAGAAAAAAATCACCATAGATAGGCTTTCTTAGTGTCAGAAGAGTATGTGTATATATCATTACTATTATAGGATAGGAAGGGGATAGGCTTTCTTAGTGTCAGAAGAGTATGTGTATATATCATTACTATTATAGGATAGGAAGGGGATATTTAGATTTTGTGATGGCGGGGGGAGAGGTTGGGGGCTATTAAAAGCTCCTCCTATGATGTATCTCAAAAGCCTAAGAGAGAAAATGCATGCATGTGTGAATATGTGCATTGTTAGCAATGATAGAAAGTAAGTGAATGCAAAATAAGGCCACAAGGGAACAAAAAGGAGTTTGAGGGCATGTAGCTAAGACTGATAAAAGATTATTTGGATTTCTATTTGTATGTAAAGAGGAGAGAGTGAAAAGCCTACAGTTAGAACACAACATCAAATTCATGTACAATAAGGAACTACATTGTTCAGTGCTTGGTCATTTATGATTGTTTATATTCTTACCCACCTTGAAAATCATATCTATTTCTCATCAAATCCCACCTAGATTTATAAATCAAAACTCCATAAAGTAGAATAAAAAAACCATAATCATGGTAAGAACACAAATATACTAAATGAATATATGAATTTCATGGCAATGGGTGTGTTGTACAATTGGCCTAGGGTGTTGCGTTTGTGCTACAACTTAATGCTAAAGAATGTCATCTCAAAACATTGGTGCCACAAATTGTGCTACTCAAATGTGACAAGGGTTACAATGTTCTTAGGGCCTAATTGATGGTGTTTTTGCATTTTTTTTCATTCCAAGTAATTTCATTTTCAAAGAAAATTAGGTTTCAAGCTAAGACATTTCATTTTCAAATCATATAAATCCCATTTTAAGAAATTTTATTTTCAAATCACATAAACTTGAATAAATACACATCCTTACCTAGGTAATGTCGTTGGTGAGTTTTCAACATTTAGTAGTACCCACAATGTTGTGCTCAAACGAGAACCTTGCCTTTCACATGCAGTGTCGAGTGAAAATGATTTTGTGTTTCTCTTTTTTTTAATCATAGTCTATTATTGTTTGAATTTCAGCAGTTCACAAAGTGAGTAGTCAAACATCTGACAACATCGGGGGGAAATTTTAAAAAAATCCCACCAATTTTACAAAATCTTCCCCTTCATCAAAAATTAACATCTGAAATTAGGCCCAAATGTAGTAGTGTGTGTTGATATTTGAATTGGATGAGGCTTCTTCTCAATGTCAAGTGGTGCATGTTTGGAGATGTAACATGTGTAATGTAATGCCCACCCATAGTTTTCTTTTCTACTCTGATTGTTGAACTCTTTTAGGCCTATTTCCATGCATGTGCTAATTTTAGAGATATATGTTATTATATTATTTCATGACTTGGATTACATATATATAATTGATTATTACTTAGTTGATAACATTTCACATGTTATTTGATAATTATGATTACATTCATACCAATGATGCTTTATTTACTCTTAGTAAATGTGATTGCTTTCATGAAGATGTCATATGATATGTCTCTAAATGATAATTATTTTATGTTTGTGATGATGAGTTGTTATATTTGAATATGTGATGATTTGTACTTGTGATTATTTATGGTATTTACCCCATACTTGCATGTGTATGGTGTACATGTATGTTTTAATATTATGTTTGACGTGTTTAATGTGGTTGATGGAGGGATTCGTAGTCTCCTACTAGCCGAAATCTACACAATGTTCCTCTCTCTACCATTGCTTGTTTAGCTTAGATATATATGCATATGTACATGCTCATCTTTTATGCAGCTTGTAGGTACTGGGCAGTGACTTCCCTGAATTTCCAGGATGGGCATGCCCTATCGCAATAACTCAATGGTAAGAATGGGGAGATAATCATCAAGTCCAATCCTATCCATAATCTGATTACTTGTCCTAAGAAGGAGGACTTGTAACTGGTTGTCTACCCTTTTTAAACCTATCAATCTTTCTTTGTGTATGTTGTGTAACTTTAGCTCTGGTCGGTTTCACTTATGTGTTTATATGTGGTTTTAACTATGTGAATTTCTAGGCAAATACTTAATTATGATTTTTGGATTAATCATTTGATATTTGAAGTATTAAATGTTATTTGATTAAAAAAAGAAAATATTAGAATAAGATGATATTTAATTTATTGAAATTATTTGGATAGATGTTGTAATTTAAAAGATTTAATTTTAAAATATAATTTTTCATTTTTAAAACACTAAATATTAATTATTAGATATTATTTTCTGTAAATATTTTATTAATATTGACTAAAATTATAGTTGTATTTAAATAAAACACTTTAATTATCTTTATTGATTAAACTAATAAATATTGCTTTTAAAGTGCTTGTATTAAATTAAAGAGGGAAAAAATAAAATAAAAGAATATTTTAATTTAAAAGTGAGTTAAGTATCCATGAAAGGATTAATTATTTAAAATAATTATATGTTAAGGCTTAGAGACAAAAAAAACCTAAGCAGAGGTTATGACTCTATAGTAGAAGATTTCGGTGCATTATTTCACACATGGGTTTTGTGGAGCAATTTTTTAGGAATTTAAGCAAAAGAGTTTTTGGAAGCTATGAAGGGTTTTGGATTAGCAAGGGTTTCACCAGATTTCCCAAATTGTTAGCATCAACATAAGGTAGGGTTTGAAACCTGTCATAGTAGTTTCATTTGAAAAGATTTGTCTGCTTTGTGCTTGACAGGTGTTGAAATTTAGTTTCTATTTAATTATATTAATTTGAGAAAATTGTTGGTATCTCTAACTATTGTTGTCTATTACTGCCAAACACTTAGTGATTTACAAGGCAAAATTAGATGGTCATCACTGCAACTGAGCTACTCTATATAGGCCGAGTCATCTACATAAGAAAAAATGTACCGAGCTCTATAGTAGCAGAGTAAGTTTATGGTCACTAAGTATTTTGTATACAAGTTGAGCTCAACAACAACTGAACAAGTTTCAAGCATACAAGTTTCGATCTACATCGTGTGTTGAGCACAATACAGACTAAGTAATAGCAATGTCAAGCATCAAAAAACAACAAAACTAAGCAATGCAGAGTTTACAAAAAAGTCAAAAATGGAACAAATTTTGAGGTAAAACATTTTTCAAGCCGACTTTGAAAGAACATTTAATATATATTAAGGTTGTTACTAAATATTCAATATATGTAGAGGTTTTTATAGAGAGTTTTACACGTTAATGACGTGGATCATGGATCTTTATGTTATGTGATCAACAATTTAGATGAAGAGGCAAAATATGGAAGCATCTAGAAACCTTTTTACAAAACTCTTTAAATAGTGAAGATCTTAACCTAGATCTAGTAGAGGAGAAGGGAGATGAGAAGAGAAGTGTATGTATGCGAACAAGGAGTATTATGTGGTTGAAATTAGATCAAAAGTTAGTGAAGGGTTATGTTATCACTTAACAAAGAAAGTGATGTATTCAAGATAGTGAAGTGAAAGGGGAAGAAAATAATTATCATATTAGAGGAGAGGACCAGTTAGCAAGGAGGAGACTCAAGATCAACTTACAGAGCAAACCAAGAGTCAGGTACTGAATCAATTCTAGTCAACTTGAATCAAGGTAAATCTTTTAATAGAATGGTCTTAACAAATCTTTGTAAATCTCCTAATAGAGTCCTTATTGTAAGTGTTAAATCCTCTAACAAGGTGAGACCTAGTAGTCTCTTAAGCTTTTAATAGGGAAAACCCCTCACAGGGTAGATCATATTTTATGATCAAACATTGTAACCATAACTAGTTAACTTTATTACTATAGTAGTTAAGATTTTTGGCTATCATCCTCACCCCACTTTTACCTTCACCTTGGAGGGTTTCTGGGTAACAAATACTGTGTTATGTGTTTTTTTTCACACATGTGATAGATTAGATTTATATGTTACAACATATTTACATTACAAGTTTTACATGCACAAGTTTAATGATATATGTGAATAAATTGGTGAAAAGTTTAAAGTGTTTAATATTTTGATTCATGCCCCCTCTTAGTATCTTTTTTATAACTCCAACAACCAAAAATTGGTATTAAAGCATTGGTTCTATGAGAGAAGCTTAATTGCTTGGAGATTAGATCTTGGAGATGGAGGCTTTAAGCTAGACAAGGCTATTGACAATCAAATGATTGACATCCAACTCATACTACAGAAACTTGAGAAAGAAAGACTAGATCTGAAGGATTCCCTAAAAAGGAGAAAGGAAATTGCCATCTAGATAAAATAATTTTCCTATGAAGAAGTTGATACTGAAGGACTATTTGAATCAATCACTCCAAATGAAAAAGCATCTACAAATATACTTGAAAAGAACAAACTCCTAAATGAAGAAATAAGAGGATTGAAAAGAGAACATGAAATTCAATGAGTAAGACTATGTGAAGTGACTGAAGAAAAGAAAAAATTTGAAGAAGATAGGACTATGGCTGAAGAAGATAAAAGGGTAATGGCTACCAGACTTGAAGAAAGGATATCAGATGTACAAAAGCTCACAAACACTCAAATGGATATAATGAATCAATTAATCCTTGCAAATCTAGAATTGAATCACAAGGATGTAGAAATTGCAAATCTCAAATCATAGAAGGACATAATAAAGAATGAACTAAAAATTTAGAAAGAATCTATGGAGAGATTCAACAAACCAAAAGAAGCAATGAAGAACTTTGAAGAATTTATGATGTCATCTAGTTGTTCTAATGGGTCAGGACATTCATGCACCAAGCAAGAAGAATCATCCAAGAATGGAGAACTAAGGAATGCAAAGTCAAAGGACAAACCAACATGATATCACTGTGGAAAACTTGGTCACACTGCAAATATTTGTCGAAACAAACATGGTATGCAAAACTAGGTCAACAATGAGGAATACATCTGCTATGCCTAGATTTGAAGGATATTGTTATAATTGTCAAAAGTATGGGCATATGTAATATGAAAGAAAATCACAATCAAAACCTTATTGGACAAATCAGAGGAAGAATTATGCACCTAGAAATGCATGCTCCACAAGTTTGGACATCTAAGAAAGAATTGCAAGACTCAAGTACATTTAACAAATTAGACAAAAGATAAAGGAAAAGGCAAAGTAGACATTGAGAAATTTAGGAAGAAAATGAATCAAAAATGGAAAAAGAGAGTAGAAGATGGAAATAGTGGAGAAAATGTAGTTAAGGTCACCCAATCCAATGGATAATGTGATCATGCCATCTCAAACTAAGTAAGAAGGGTATGTGTGAAACTATATATTTAATTGATATATCATACATTAGTTCCTTACTTGTAAATGTGCCAAAATTTCAAGTTCGCATACATAAAGATGCATAAGAACAAATTTGTGAAAGGTTGCCAAGTGTCAGTAAAATTGTCTCTATTGACCAAGAATTGCAACATATGCTGAGCACTTTAGAAGTGGAATGGTAGAGACTAAATAAAATGGTAAAGACTAAGTGATATGGAAGAAATTGAGCTATAATGAAAAGACCTAGTTGAGAGGCACCAATATCAATCAATGTAACTGGCTTCCACCTAGCTGAGTACACTACATCAATGGAGACCCTAAATAAATCAAAAAAAGGTATATATTGAAATTTGAAGAGAATATCTGATATCTTGCATATTGATTTTGAGAGAACAAAACAATTTGGTGATTTGACTAACAAGTAAAAGATTTGAAGAGCGATTTGAACTAGAATATTAAAAAAGTGAAGATCAAAATTGTGTTGAGTAATTCAGAGAGGAAAGAACTTCAAATATTAACAATGAACATGGCAACTTCATCTACTACTGAAATGACTCAAGAGGTTAGTAGAATCCAACTAGTGAACAGTGATGCTTGTCCTCTACCAAAGTTTCCTGCTATTCCATAAATCATGATGAAAGGAGATTCAATGGGTGCACTATCCTTGATACCACCTAAATTTATTATGATCCATAATGTTAGAAGTTGTTACATGTGTAAAATTGGAGAAGTAGGTGTTACAAGCTAGAGTTATCGTTGCACCAAAAGATTGACCTATCAATGCCCGATACAACCACTAGACTTATAAAACATAGGAGGTAGTTAAGCCATGTCATGAATCCCAAAGTGGAATGTTGGCAATTAGTCCAACAATCCCCCCCTCAATGTTACCCAAAGAGATTCAAACATTTGACCAAGGTCTAATACCACTTCTTACAAGGTAGAGATGTCATTGTATCAAAAGATCAACTTGTTAATGCCCAATACAACCACTAGACTTATAGAACATAGGGGGCAATTAAGCCATGTCACAAATCCTGAAGGGGAACATTGGTGGTTAGTCTAAATATAGGAGACCATGAGATTACAGAAGCACATGAGAAATTGTGCAATGGAGGAATCTTGAAGGAAAAATTCAAAGTTGTTGAAAGGAAAGGGTTAACATGTGCCCTAGAATTCCTAAGAAATTTCAAGATCAAAAAGATTAAAGTTGTTTTAAGAAGAATTAATGACATGAAGTATTGGCTATAGAATGTACCCATGGAGATCACTATAAAAATGATACATAGGGTTATAGGCTATCTAACCCTAGACAATAAGAAAACCATGTGATGCTTGAGTCATGAGGAAATTGAGGCAAACATAGGAGCTGAGTGGAGTGGTCATGGTTTGTCCATTACAAACATTTATGATCCATTAATCAAATTTGCAATGAGATTCATAACTCACAAACTTAATCAATCAAGCAGATTGAACAATGTCCCATGTATGTTAGTATATCAAGCATGGAAAATAGTGATAAAAGATCATAAGTATGATCTTGCTAAGCTACAAAGATTACAACTTGAAGAAAATATATCATCTATAAGAAAAGAAAAGAATTCAATGTGTAAGTTTATATACCTCATTATATGTATTTTCTTTTAAATCCAGAATTATTTTCTTGGTGTTGGTGATGTTGTGTGGGAGAAAGACAAACCAGTGACAAGAGAGATTAATGAATACATTACTCAATTGGTAGAAAATTTTAAGAATGTGATGGATTCTTATTTTGATGAATTTAAGAAAAGGATGAAAATGACGATAAGGATACCTAGAGAATTGGTCACAAGATATTACAGTGACATATTTTTTCATGTGGATACAAACAATACTTTTGTGTAGGCAATAAAGATGAGGAAGGCTAGGTTACAAAATCTTGACTATGAAATAGATAATGATGTAGTAAGTGCAAATATTGAAGCACTATTGAATGAAGAGATAGATGTTGAGGCTGAACCTTTTGGTAAATATCGGGAAGCTAAAGCAAGAATAACTGTGAATATAAAGATAGATTCTAGGGAGAAGAAAAGGAAGAGAATGATTGAAGATCTAGAAGCAAAAATGGGCATCCTAGGAAAGGGAAAGGAACCATTACAGATAACAAAAGGTCTTGGAGAAAATGAAGAAAAAGACAGTGGTGATGAGGAAGAGGACGACAAAGAAGGTGATAAGGCAAAAGTCCTATTTGTTATCACTCCACCAAGTAAGAAGGCTCAAGGAAAAAAGAAGAAGTTGATAGTGACACCCCTCTCTCCTCCATGAAATAAGTCAAGGACCAAGGTAGTTACTAGTTCTGAGTAGACTGTAAAGAGAGTAGCAAAGACTATAGAGCCCAGTGCCCCTAAAACCAAGAGAAGGAGATTGGTCAGAAGACCACCTAAAAGACAATCTAAATCTATTGAAGAGGTATGTGTAGACATAAGAAGTTCCCCAGGATTATCTAGTTTTGTATTTATAAAGTATGATACATTTAATAATGATGATAGTGATGGGACTCAAAATTACATTCCTATTTTGAGTACCAGTTTAAACTTTTGAGTCATTTTGAGCCCTTATAAGAGCTTTTCTTGCATGTGTATTTAGTTGTTGTTTTGAAGCCTAAGAGGTGTTTTATGTGTCTAAAACCTTGCATTCAATATATCCATATGTCCTATGATGATAAACTATCATTCTGAGTCATTTCATGAAGCACCATTTTGAGAAATGTTTAGATCTGCATTTTTTCCCTAGTCTCAAACAACAACAACAACAACGACAAGCCTAGTTTGCATTTGCATATCTTGCACCCAATTAAGTTTCATGACTCACCACTTTGGGAGTGTTTAGTATGCATATCAAAGAACTTATTTTTTAGTTTTCAATTATTTTTTTTTAATGTTTTGACTAGGTTTTGAATCTCTGAAAGTTGGTTTTTTTACCATCATCATGCTGATGCATATTTCTTAGAATTCTAGAAAGCCCTGTTTGACTAGTTGGAACTTTGACCCAGATGACCATAATGAGAAAATTCCTTTTGCACTACATAGAGGTCATACTCTTTCTATGTTCCAAATTTGAGCCTATGATGAATCCATTTGATCAGTTTTCAAACATGATTCCAAATGCAATTTGTGAAGTTTTACTAGTGTCAAATAATGCAAATTGATCGATTACCCTATTCGGGATGTCATATCTCTAAAATTTTTATTGTTCAAACCAAATGGATTGTATCACTATGTCCTATTTTGAAAATAATCTAAGTGTGATAGTTTAAAATTCTTGAAAAATCTGTCAACACACTTTCCCATGTCCATTCCATTTGTGAAAACCACAATTCTACTCATGTTTCCAATTCTACAAATTTGAGTATGTAACTTCACGTGCTTGTCAAATGCACCTTATTATTCCTCATGAGCCCAAATTGCAGATTTATACTCTCCTCATGAAAATGAACTAATTACCCTTTTTTGTGATTCCAAGTGTTTGTATGACCTATTTTTGAAGCCAAAATCGAATGCATTTTATGGTTTTATGACATGTTTGTTTGCAGGGAGTTTTAACTGAGCAACTTTGACAGTCAATATCTTTTGACCCTAAAGTCGTCAAGAGATGAGATCTAATATGGTAAGAGAATGTGGAGCAAAGTATTAGCATGTCAATTTTTAGGGCTCAATCATGTGTTCTAGTCAATTTTTAAAAGCCAGCCTATAGGTCTTCGTGTCAGTGAATCACAGTTTACAAATAATAGGGTAAACTCAGTTTCAAATGATTAATCAATGGTAGAATTTGATTTTAATCAGTACTAGTCATTCATTGGATCAATTTGAAATGTCAATGGTTTGAAAATTAATTTTTTTTAGCTAGACCCACTATGGGGCTTGACTAATTCTAGAAAGGCTATGCGATGGAATGTGATTGGTTGTCACTTGGAGCTATAACATATGAGATGCTTGTTGGTTACCCACCATTTTACTTAGAGGATCCAATGTCAACATGTAAGGAGTTTTTTCATTAGATAGATTACTTGAAATTTCTTGAGGAGGCGAGACTATTAGCAGAGGCAAAAGATCTTATTTACAGATTGCTCTATGATTTTGAACATAGACTTAGTTCAAGGGATGCCAATGAGATAAAGGCACACCAATGGTTCAATGGAATTGTATCACATAATCTATAAAAATTCAAGGTAGTACATAAACCTGAGGTTAATAGGGAGCTTAACACACAAAATTTTGAAAATTTTGATGAAATTGAACCTACATATTAGAGAAGAACGGGATCTGGTCCATGGCAGAAGATGCTAACAGCAAAGAATTTAAATTTTGTCAGTTATACATACAATAATTTTGATGTTGTGAAAGGATTTCACCCTCTTATTTTTTATTTAAAAAAGAGTTTGTCACCAAAGAGACCATCCATAATTTCTCTATTTGAGGTGACAAATCTAGGTGCTCCCCTACTGAGTTCCCTGTAAGGTGGGAAGAGCCTATGTGGGTAGCCTGGGTCTTCCACTACAAAAGTTTCCCAAAATAATTGGTTGCTTATTTGCAAACCATTCAAACATGCAAAGACTTAGATTTTGCAAGGTTTTTTGTGGCCATGAGTTCAAATATTTCCTTTTGACACAATTGAATTGTCATTCCCAATCTGCTTAGCCCATGCCAAACTGCTACAAAGTAAGATGTGATGTTTGAAGGATCTAAGTTTTAAAATTAAGGGATGTCCATTTCAAAATCATTGATTGGTTGACTCCATGGCTACAAATATTTTTCTCCCCAACCACACATTAAGTAAACCACACCATGTTGATGTTTGAATCCAATACGTTAAAAGTCAGGTTCATTGGGAGAGTTCAGATTGAGGACTTGTCGATGGATGTCCCCACCCCTAAAATTGATCTTTTGATGTCATATTGGGGAGAGCTACAGTCTATAGTAGGAACATAGCATCCATGATAAGGCAGAATAGGACTAGATAGTGGTAGCAGAGGAGATGATAGTTGAAGTGAGCTCCACAACGTTAAAGAAGTGCATAGCACCCCCATTAAAGGCATGATGTAGAGATCCATGTAGAAAGGAGAGGAGTAGAGCTCCATGACAATAGGGGAAACACTTGGGAGGAATAAAATTGCTATTGCAGTAGCCAAGCAATGACTCCAACCCTAATGGATCTGCACAATATCAAATTGGTGACACGTCAATAGATACTAGCAGAGTAAGGCAGTGGATGGTCAAACATCCATTCTTTAAGTTACAATTTTAAGTTTGTTTTATTTATCCCACATGATGAGTATAATGAGGGTTTTATGTTTTTAAAGGACACTTTCTCTTTGAAGCCAAGCTCATGCACATGGAGGGGCCTGTCGTGGCCAATTGGCAATCGAGTCAACAAAGTTTTGACCAACCAACATAGATGGTGATTTCGAGGCAACACATGGCAGATTTAGAAGATGCATCATGAGTTTGTAGGTATGCAAGAGAAAGACCTACGATGCTATGACCAAGATGTGAGTTTGGAGAAAGAGAAAGATAGAGGTGTGATGTCATGTAAGTTAGGAGATCGGAAGGAGAAACCAAGAGACATACGATGCTACAAAATTTAGTTGGTTGTGAGATCGGAGATTAAAAATTGAGGCGTAAGATGTCAATATTTTTTGTAAGTTCAAGACTTCGTGTGGTTGGGAGCTATAGAAATTTGACTCACAATGCTATGATATATTATGTTGTGTGGTTAGGTAAAGGAAATTTTTTAGTTAAGATGATATGATTTCATCATGAGATCAGGTTGTCATGACATCATGAGATCAAATTCAAATGTTTCAATATTGAGTAAGGGAATGTGGGGCCCACCCAAGTACACTTTGACAAATGAGAATCTGGCAAGTGGCGCAGGAGGAAAGGATAAAAGATTGAAAATAATTGAATATTCATATTCAATTATCTTCAAAATTGAATGCACGTTCTTAGAAATTCAAAAAATTGAAATTTTTTTTAAAATGATTTATTATATAGCTTTGACTATATAGTTTTTAAATATTTTCAATTATAATGCCCATTTCATGGCCCGAGGCCTAGTTTTTCAAATCAACATCAGAGGCATCATTTCTATCAAAAACATGGACTGTAATATATTACCAGAACCAGGAGGATCTAAATTTTTCATTTCTCCAATTAGATTTTGTCTAGGTCTTAAATGGAAGGAGTTGTAGATAGATTTATAAATTTAGGGCCTACTCGGTATTTATGCATATTTGATGTTTTTAGATGGAATAAAATTGGGATTAGATCAGATTTTGATAGGATTAGATTCGATGGTGACCATCAAGGATGAATTGGATGTTTTAAGTGAGCAGATGCAGAAGATAAAGTTTTTTTGGCTGAGGTAGTTGAAGATTTATGGCTGAGAGTAGTAGAAGACAAGCAAGATCAAAATGGGAGCTCTGCACTTTTGGGTACATATCAGATTTTCCTTCAAAAAGGGGTTTCCTCATTACTTTAAGGAGATATATCAAATATTTTGCAAACAACATTGATAAGATTTTGATTTCCGGTAGAGGAAGGAAGAAATGGGTTCTACAGTAGCAGAAAGAAGGAAGATTTTGATGTGGACACTTGGTAAGATCAGATTCAAATCCGGGAGTTTTCTCCTTGTCTATACATTCATCTTCTTCTTTCATTGTAAGGGTTCCAATTTCTATTGAAAAATCCTTTCAACTATTGTGATACCATATTCCTTAGTATTTCCTCTATTATGAATAGAAGTGTAGTTTCTTTTGAAGCATTTAGATTATATAGTAATTCATTATGTCTCTCTAAATTTTGCATACACCATGATGTATTGATTTCAAGGAATTTAATATAAATCTTTATTGAAAGTTTCACTCTTAATTTGTCTCCTCTATATGGGTTTGTAGTTTTCTGCTGACTATGTACAAGATGCATGTTGTCTAGTTGCAACTTGATTTTGAAGTTGTATGGTGTTATATATATTGTTGTTGGGTCAAGGATTGGAGTAAAATTACATGATATGCATTGACACAATGTAATGCCCCGCCAAGGGATCAAAAGAATTAACCTAGAATTTCACTAAGTTTAGTAGCATTTTTTTTTTTTATGAAAGTAAACACCACATATAACTAATGCACAATAATGAAAGCAATAGCAATATCCATCTGAAATTAAACATAACATACATAATAGATTACATTCTTTAAGATCCCTTAATGTTGGATTATATACATGAATCCATCTAGTACAACATCCACATGAAACAATAATGATAAGTCCAATGTTTATACATTACATTTCAAATACTCAATCATCCACTGTACATGTCACAGGGTATGACAAGCTCAAAATAATATACATACATAGAATAAGGTACATCTTCATATTCTAATCCATGATACATCAAAGTAGAGATAATCACATGATACACATGATACATCATCATAGAAGACATATACATTCATCATAAAGATCAAATATAATAAACTAAGTGCACGGTTCCTCCCAACCATTAATAGCATCATTAGACCATCGTGGATCCTAGCCATCCCTCCATGCGTAACATTCTAAATCACAGAAGAGATCATCGGTATTACATAGTAGGAATGTCACTCCTAACATATACAACATCATATGTAGAAAGTAATCTAACATAAGATAACAACATATAACATATGCTAATCATCAATGAAAGGATACATATCCACCATCATGAAGGACGCATCAGCCACAATGTCTCAATGAATCTCAAAATGATAAGAGTGGAAAATACACTACCACCTGACCGCGTGGTACCTAAGTGGTCCACTCCCACCGTGCTAAGGAGATAATCTCAAGTCCCAAACAAGCTATCAAAATCACATAGCACAAATCTCTATAAATCCAGGAATCCTAAAAGTATACTAACTCAAAGGTTTTAAACACAAAATTTGACATCTAATTTCCAGAGGCTCACAATGACATGTAGGAACCTACTATGCAAGCAAGAAAGTGTCATCGCAATTATCACATACAAGTTACCCTGGTAGTTAGCTAAACTCCACGGGTCCATACTGATTTCATGCAGCCACTAGTATCCTCTCATACTGACGAGGCATACTATGAAATGCAAGGTCGCAACCATGCGTCTCACTACTCCCATCCTAGCCTGTACAAGCACTCAAGGCATGGGCAAGAACAAAACACTTATCTTTTTAGGTTCATTCAGTTAGTATTAGGTGTGAATGTTATCACTTATTAATCCAACTTACAATGAGTTACCCTGGCAGCCTCTTAGGGCCCCGGCCCCCATTGCAAGCCACTTCCCATCACTACATGCAGATATCCTACCCTAATGCTCATGGAATCATAAATCTCAAAATCACAAAAGATAATCCATAATAAAATCATCAAATATGCATAAAAGCATCAATTTACCATGATAAAACATCCATAGAAAATCATGAACACAACAACTCTCTATTGGCAACTGAAGTATCACTGATAATCAAAGTATCCAATGGATCTCAATAACCAAAATATATATCTCAATCATACTGATTGAAGACTCCAAAAATGGTTGAGTCAAACATGTCACAACATGACATCATCAAGAATAAATCTACATTTCAATCCCATCATGGCGACTAGAAAATAACCAAGGTTAACTAATCGATGACCAAAAATAATGGTTAAGTCAAGTATCTCATACATAAGAACCTCGACTATAACAATCAGTAATCATATCTGATACATAGAGCATTCCATCACATAACCATGGTTGGGTTTATAAAGTTCGAGATTAAAACATCATCACGACATCACAATCACATGACTCCCAAGCCTCTGGCAGACGTCCTATATTGGTCAACACTAGTCAACCAAAAACCCAAAACAATAGCATAAAGAATACACAATGTAAACACATGTTTTGGTTTTGCTAAATTTACAACTTGAATTTAAATGTAGAGATCTCAGTTTATGCTTCCAAGTTTGAAGAATGAATGGAGGAACATTTGTACGTTTCCCTAACACATGTATTGTTTTGGATAAATAAAAGTTTTCCTTAATAGAACTAAAATCCATTTTTCAATTATAATATTTGTTTGATACATCCCCCACCAAACTATCAATTCTTTATTTAATGATTTAAAACAATTAAATCTTAATAGTTGAAAATTATTAAAGAGTCGCCATTATGAAAATAAACCTTCAATATAAATCATTTATCAAATAATAATAACTTAAATTTATTAATAACATATTTACATATTACATATATATATATACATACGTACGTACATATATAAATAATTATTACGTTTCATAAAATCGAATTAACAATTTCGATTGACACCATATATCATATGAAAATTAAATACAATGAGAATCGATTTCGTATAACGTTTGTTTTAAACGTTTTAACATAAACATTTTTTTTTTAAATATGCAACATAAATATTTTGCATAACAATATTATTAGTTAACCCCCCCCCCCCACCCCCACTCTTGCTGCGGTACGTAGTACCTACAGTCGCAAGCACTGCGCCGACAGCGAGTACATAGTACCCTTATCGCCACAGACCTGCGATGGCAGGCCTCTACCTTCCGCAGGCATGGGGTACAAATCGTGCCCACGGCAATTTTAATATTATTTTTTTTAACATTATTTCCACGCAATATGAATCGCGATGCGGTTTATTAAGTTTTCACCACTGCGATTTATCAATCGTTCATTCGGTGTATTATATATATATATATATATATATATATACATATGTATATATATATATATATATGTATATATATATATATATATCGGTATATATATATATATGAATGTGTATATATATATATATTCAAATTTTGTAATAGATTCATAATAAATGTATACATATACATATATATAAATATATATATATATATATATATATATATATATATATATATATATATATATGTATGCAGATCTGAATATATAAACATGTATGTTTTTCCACAAAGATTATATCTACAATTTATTAAAAAATTCTATAAAATATTTGCACTATAGATTCACTCAATTAATTTTCTAATGGATTTGGCTATAAATTTAAACCCTAGCCCCATGATCTTTTCATATCTATGTATATGAGATTATCAAATAAATGTAACTACCCATATTGAGAATACATACAATTAAAATAGGAAAAATTCTCAGAGGACATATGGAAGACACGAAGAAGACAGGGAATGCATGATGTGGAAATAGCATAAGTAAAATCACAAAAATCTACCTGAATTCTGATGCTAAATCGCCCTTCCTCAGAAAATCCACAGAGAAAGCTCCTCCCTTCTTCAGAGTTCTTGAGTCCTCCAATGCTCCAATTGCACTCCAAAACGCTATCTCTAAGCCTCTATGAATGCCTGAATATAAAGAGCTTTCAGGAAACATCTAGAATGCTTCTAGAAATAGCTGGAAGGTGTCACCAACTAAGCATGGATCTTTTCCAACCTTCAAGATGAGCCATAGGGTTGTAGACACCATGTGCTTAACTGATGCACTAACCCCCATGTTGTTGACACTTGAGAAATAGAAAAGTGCGTTAACTCCCATGCAAGTTTATAACTCCAATTCACTTTTTATATAATTTCTATTTAAATATTTATAACTTCTATTTTAATCTTTATAACTTTTCATTTTAATTTTTATAACTTTTATTATTATTTATTTGTTACTTTATTATTATTTTATAATTATTATTAATTTTAATTTCTAATTTTCTTTTATTTAATTCATTTTTCCTCAATAATTCACATTTAATTAATTATAATCAAAATATCAAATAACATGATATTTTATATTAATTTTCTCAAATAATTAATTTATTAATTAATTCTATTTATTAAAACTTAATTAATAGAAAATTCACCATAGACCTCCAAGATAAAATATGAAAACCCATCATAGAGCAAATCACTCAAAATCAGTCTAAAGGGTTAAAAATCATGAATCATGTCATCCGACACATTCGGTGGGTAAAATATCCAAATACTTATCCTACCTCACTAGGACAATTGGCTTAAAGGTTTGGGATTTGGACTTGAGAATTTATCTCCCTTCTCTTATCATTGAGATAGTATAATAGGGTACGCTCATCCTGGCAATTCAGGGAAGTCGATACCCGGTACCTACAACCTACAGAAAAACCATGCATGTACATAAAATATATATAATGCTAAGCTAAACAGACAATGGCAAGAAGTGGTGCATCATGTAGATCCTGACTAAGCAGGTGACTACGACTCCCTTGCTTAACCACATCAGAAATGCCATACAATAAGAAAACACACACACCATACACATGCAAGTATGGGGTAAGTATCCATAATAAAACACATAAGATAATAACCATCCAACTAAACATCAACAATAGCTGAAAACAATATAATGATCATCATGTATGCATGAAATGTAAAGTCTAAATGATCTCTTCATATATCAACTGAATCCATAACATAATGTCTGAGAGTCTCAAAACAATACCACTAATCCATCAACATAATACTAATCTATCAAAGTCTGATAATAATAGCAACAATAAGTCTAGAAAAGGTGTGAACGAGGGTAGGCACTACATCCACCCCCCCCCCCCCCCCCCCCTTGGGTTAGGCCTACTCCTGGAAGCCTACAAACAAGTAGGGATATAACTCCCTCAATCTAGCTGCATCCTCCCAAGTAGCTGAAGAATCATTAGTAGGGTCCCATTGGACCCTTACTTGCTTGATGGTTCAACCCCTGAGGGTCAACTCTTGCTGCTCTAGTATACAAACTGGCCCCAAAGCTAGCTGCCCGTCCTCTACTTGCAATGCATTCCAATCAAGAACATGTATAATATCAAGAATATTCTGTCGAAGCACTAAAATATGGAAAACATCATGAATGTGAGCTAGGTTGGGTGGTAGAGCAAAGCGGTAAGCAACCAGGCCAATCCTCTCTAGAATCTCGAACGGTCCCACAAAGCGATGTGCTAGCTTAGAACCCTTTCCGTACCGAATTGGACTCTTTCGTAGTCGTACTCTCAAGAAAACCTTATCTCCCACAGCAAATTGCTTATCAGTCCTATGAGCATCGGCATACTTCTTCTTCCTATCCTGTGCTATAGTCAAGTACTCACGAATACGCACTACCTGTTGCTCCATATCACGAAGCATCTTAGGACCCAACAGGATGCAATCCTCAAGACTGTCCCAACTCAATGGTGTATGACAAGGATGTCCATATAATGCCTGAAATGGTGTCATGCCAATAGAACTATGATACCCATTGTTGTAAGCAAACTCCACTAGGTAGAGATAATCCTCCCAATGTGTCTACCTATCCATCACAT
This sequence comes from Cupressus sempervirens, assembly GCA_028749045.1. NCBI lineage: Eukaryota > Viridiplantae > Streptophyta > Pinopsida > Cupressales > Cupressaceae > Cupressus > Cupressus sempervirens. The sequence continues at coordinate 89,949,058 of CM053786.1, read as the reverse complement.
ACATCCGTAACATATCCTCTAAAACTTGATTCACCCTCTCTGTCTGACCATCAGTCTCTGGATGATATGTCGAACTGAAGTTTAACTGCGCTCCAAGCTCATGCTGCAGCGATGTCCAGAATGCAGATGTGAATACAGGATCCCTGACAGAAATGATCTTTCTAGGAATACCATGTAATCTCACAATATCATGCATAAAGACATTAGCTACAGAAGCTACTGTGTAGGAAGACCTAATCAGTGAAAAATGTGCCACCTTAGTCAATCGATCAACGGTGACCATGATAGCATCATGATGACAGAAAATCATAGGTAATCCTACTATAAAATCCATGGAGATTAGGCTGCAAAAGTCCAGCTAAGTGCTGATGTTCTGCCTTAACTCTTTGACACTCTAGGCACCTAGCTACAAAATCAGCAATATCTCGCTTCATCCCAGACCAAAAGAACAAATGTTTCAAATCAGCATCCATCTTCTTGACACTTGGATGTGCTGAGTAAGGTGTACGATGGGCTTCTACCAGTATCAAGGTGCGAAGCTCATCCAAAAATGGCACATAAATCCTCCCCAAATGTCTCAAAAGACCATCTGATTCTCGAACGTAACCTACAAACTTACCTTCCAAAGATTTTCCTAAATCAATCTCTCTGCATACTTCCTGATACCAGGAATCTGTAGGAAGTGCCTGAAGAATCTAACTCCTCAAATCCACAATAAGGGTCATCGATGATACCACATGTCTCCTGCAACTCAAAGCATCCACCACCACATTCTCCTTACCTTGAATGTACTTAACCTCAAAATCATACTCGCATAGAAACTCCATCTATCGCCTCTCGTGAGCATTCAAATTAGGCTGAGTAAAAATGTACTAAAGACTACGATGATCGCTGTGTAGCTCAAATCTGTGCCCCAACAAGAAATGTCTCCACCTTGTCAAAGCATGAACTACTATTGCTAACTCAAGATCATGTGTAGGATAATTTAACTCATGATCCTTGAGCTTGTGTGATTCATACACAATCACCCGTCCATTCTGCATCAACACTGCCCCAATCCCTTCAAGAGAAGCATCTGTACATACCATGAAATCACCTTCTAGATCAGGTATAGCTAGAATCGATGCACCGGTCAAAAGCTCCTTGAGCTTTTGAAAAGCTTCCTCACATTTGTCTGTCCATACGAACTTCTTTCCTTTCCTTTGAAGAGAAGTGATAGGATATGCTATCCTAGAGAAGTTCTAGACAAATCTGTGATAATAACCGGCTAAACCCATGAAGCTACAAATTTTTGACACATTAGTCGGTGTAAGCCAATCTATTATCACCTGAATCTTTGCAGGATCTACTAAAATACCATCACCTGAAATAACATGCCCTAAATACTGAATCTCCGATTTGAAGAATTCGCACTTAGTTGCATTGGCATAAAGTTGATTGTCTCTCAAACACTGCAAAACCAACTGCAGGTGTTCCTCATGCTCTTTCTGAGTCTTAGAATATATCAATATGTCATCAAGAAACATGAGTACAAACCTGTCCAGATAAGATTGGAACACACCATTCATCAAACTCATGAAAATCTATGGAGCATTAGTCAACCCAAAAGGTACCACTGTGAACTCATAATGCCCATAGCACGTTCGAAAAGCGGTCTTGTGAATCTCTGCTTCCTTAATGCAAAGCTGGTGGTATCGTAACTTAAGATCAATCTTGGAGAATACTGTAGCTCCCTTGATCTGATCGAATAAGTCATCAATCCTAGGTAAAGGATACCTGTTCTTAATAGTCACCTTATTCAATTGTCTGTAGTTAATACAAAGGCGCAAAGAACCATCTTTCTTCTTCACAAAGAGCACTGGAGCTCCCCATGGTGATACACTAGGTCGAATGCTCCCTTTGGCCAGAAGTTCCTCTTTCTGAAGACATAGCTCACCCAATTCCTATGTAGTCATGCGATAAGGAGCTTTAGAGATAGGCTCTGCTCCAGGAATCGGATCAATACTAAAGTCAATGTCCCTCTTTGGAGGCATGCCTGGAACCTCACTTGGAAAAACATCTGCGTACTCCTGCAAAATCAGGTGATCCAAAGTCTTCCTAATGGAATCTTCCTCATCAAGATCATTTACCATAATAGCAAATATTTGACATCTCTTACAGAAACTTCGCTTCAATTGCATAGCAGAAATCATCCACAGAGATATAGGCCTCGGTATCCCAACTATCTGCACATCATTCCCTTGGTAATCTTGGCACATAATAATCTTTTTCCTACAATCTATACTGGCTCTATGAGATCCAAGCTAGTCCATGCCTAGAACCACATCATAGGAACCAAGGGGTATGACTCAAAGATCCACTGTCGTATCAAATCTTCTTGAGCTAAGCCCACACTTATGAACTAAAGAATCTGTGGAGACTTTAATGCCTGAGGCTAGTTCCACTTGCCAACCATGATCTTGCTTCACCACATCCAGCTTACACTTAGAAACTATAGATGGTGAAATAAATGAATCTGTAGCTCCTGAATCAAACAAAACTGAAAGAGATATACCTCTAATAGCACCTGTGGTCTCAACCACTATTCCCTGATGATCTGCTTGACACTGATCAACTGTTGCAAAGACTTTATGAGCTCTACCTACATCACCAACTGCAGGCTCTGAACTGGTAGGTCTAGGTCCTAAAAACTGAGGTGCTCACTGAGGACACTGAGTTGCATAATGTCCAATCTGACCACATGAAAAACATTCTGTATTTCTACTAGAACCTCTTCCCATAGGTGGTACATTAGATTGTTGGCGACTGTTCCTGCTAACAAAAGACTAGCTACTTTGAGCTAGCTGATTGGACTAATTTTGTGTATTGCGTTGAGCATTGTGGTTGTTCTCGGTGTTAGAACCTTTGCCACCACCTTGAGCTTGAGAATTTGGGCCCTTCTATTGTTGTGTTTGCTGAGACTGTTGCTGATACTATTTCCCCTTAGAGAAAGAAAACTTCTTGTTACCACCTGAATTGTAGTTGCTTTTAGATCCTGATGCTTTTGGCGCTCCTACAAAACCACCTTGACCAAGGTTGACACTTTGCTCAACAAGGATAGCTCGATGCACCGCATTCTTGAGGGTTTTTGGCTCAAATACCTTAACTCCCCCAATAATACAGTTATTCAAACCCCTAATAAAATGTTTTGTCAATTGAGCTGAATTTTCACTGAACCCTGAAAAAGACATGAGCTCATAAAACTTACGCTCATACTCGGTCACTGTCAAAGTGTACTGTCTAAGATTGTGAAATTCATCAGCCCTTTGTTGTTTCCATTCCTCTGGTAGGAATCGTTCACAAAAACTCTCTAGGAATAACTCCCATGTAACACTGCTCATATCAATTCCCAGCTTCTTCTCCTCTATCGTCCACCAAGTGGCCCAAAAATTCTCTAGATTAGTGATCGCAAATCTTGCCTTAACATTGCTGTCAAACTCTTGCATGGAAAAATCCTATCGAGAGAAATAAGCCACTGCTCGGCCACATAACCAGAACCTTGCCCATTGAAAGGCTTAACCTTGGATCTTGAAAGATCCTTCATCTGAGTGGACACAATGGACCTCTGGCGATCCTTCCAAGGACTTCTAGATCTGGGTCTATGCTCTTGTTCTATCTGGTGCACTTTGGGCTGTTCTTGAATAGGAGGTAGACGTTCTAGAATAGTCTACATCATCTGTCTCAAACTGACCTCTTCAGACTCAGCTTGGTCCTCTCTACGACTCTCTTCCTGCTGCCTACTAGAGTGCTCTTCCCTGCTCTCTACATGAGCCGATCCCTCATGGGCAGACTCATGGGCACTGATAGCTCTGCCACAACCACAACCTCTACCACAGCCTCTAACCGAAGACCTAGTCCTAGATACCATCCTACAATGGCACAAGGTACTAAGTTCAGTTCTATGTTTAGGTTTAAGTAAAATTTCCAGTTTTGAAACTAAGTGCTGAAGTATGAAAAATATTCAAGTAACAGTTCAAGTTCTATTTCAGTTCACCTAGTTTCAAGTTGAACAGATACACTTAATAGTTCAAAGTTCTAGTTGTTCCAAAATACCCAGAGCTCCCAATGTAGAAACTTGGGCTCTGATACACAATTGCAAGGATCATAGGAGGATATGATAGGTATGAATTTCATTTGAAAATAAATGTCTATTTATAAGGTGAATAGATAGATCAGATATCTAAGTATATGAGTATATTTTGGGTATCCATATGTATGTTTTGACTTAGTTTTTGCCTAACAGATAAGGGAATAATCATCTTGGATATTACATGTTCTTGTTGTTGCATACCTAGGTTATGCTGATATTCAACATCATTAATCAAATATCTTTTCACTTTATGTTGAAGAGTTGAAAAGAAGTTTCCCTCACTTAGTTTTCAAATTAATGTATTATGTCCTTAGTTGTTTCATATCCATGATTGTTTACATAAACCTAGAAGATTCAGGGTTTTTATATGTTTTATAGATTCAGTTATATGATTTGATACTTGTACCATATAAAGAATATAAGGTTCACCCACCTAGGTCTTGCAGAGCCTGAAGAAGAAGGAGAGTAAATAGCCTTATAGTGGGCTGGTGTCTGAATAGGTACAATTAACATGGGAATTAAATGCCCCTAGATGTATGTGTTCTTATCAATAGGTTATTAAAAAATTCTTAATTCAGGAGCCAAAAGATAGAAAGAAAATTAAGGAAGCTATGGTATATATGATTACAAATTACAAGCTAGCTCCTAGTGAAATCGAGAAGGAGATACCCAAAGATCTACATGATAGATTGAAGAGAAGATAGTAGTAAGTTGAATAAGAAAAGAAAAAGATAAGAATTGACACATTAGTCAGAGTTATGTCAGATCTATCACATGAGCCACAAGACACATTTTTGGACCAATACAAGAGCAGATTTGTTCCTAAATACAAAATGTTTTTGGAAAAGCATTTTTGGATTATCAACCAAGGGAATAGAGAAGGACACTATAAACATAAAAGATGATTACACTATTAGTGAAATTTTAGGTGTATCGAGTTTACATGATGGCATGTCACCAGTACATGTCGACACCCCTGACACTCCAGAGGCTAAGCAATCAAGGCTCATAGGTACAAAGGCAAAAGGTGAAGAGAAAGAAACAAGTGTAGATAGTAAGATTGTTTCAACACCTCATATTGAGTAAAATAAAGAGTTAAGAAAAGATGAATTGAGTGTGACTATTTTTGTCTCAAGCACTGATGCACAAGCATGAACAAGTGATGAAACTCCTTCACCAACTCTCAAATTAGTGTTAAGCAATAGTGCTCATTCACCAAGAAAAAGGAGAACGATAAAATATACTTCACTAGATATTGAAATTAGTCTAGATGAAATAATTGTGATGTCACAATTAGACTTGGAAAATCTCACCTTGGAGCAAACAATTTTGCTACAAGAAGTTCTGGCAAAGAAGAAATGTCAATAAGAACTAAAGAGAGTTGAAGAAAAAGAAGGTACTCTATGATGTAAAGCATTTTTTTTTATGATTTTGACATTCAAAATTTTGATGAAGATGCATCAATCGTCAACTAGCTTATAAATATTGTTCAACAAGTCAATGTTGGTAATATGGAGTCAAATGAGAAAGTAATGGATTGGTATGCAGAAGATTTGAGAATAAGGTTATGGAAAATGTTTCCATTATCATTGCCAAGAATAAAGTGCAATTTCAAGAGCAAATACAAGTTATGATAGAACTAATATAGAAGGTACAACATTTATACAATATTCTATTAAATGTGCCAAGATTCACAAATGACATTTAGGTACAAATAAACCTAGTTTAGGTTGAGATAAAGAGATCCAATAGTATTATTTCAGAGTTAGCAAGATCAAGCATTGATCATTAAAATAATCTACTAAATTCTCAAGGCACATTGGTTGAGCTTCAAACAGCTAACAATAATATGAGATCCAAATTGAGCTCTATTCAAGCAATGAGGCTACCTGATTTAAAGGTCATACAAAGAGATCTAAAATCAACCCAAGATCTTATCATAGAAGATCATAATCTTTTAGCGGCTGATAGCTTAATTGATTTAGTTGCATGATTACAGTTACAGATTCATATTTTGGAGGCAACAAGAACAACATGGAATCATGCACTGTCCATGATCACTAGAGTTCATAAGGAATTCATTGAGCAATATGGATTACTTCCACCTATTCAACCCCAATAGCCATGACATAAGTGTTAAAAAACAAGGGAGAAATAGCTTTTTAAAGGGGGAAATAGATTTGGAATTGAATTGAATTGATTTTAATAAGGGGGAATTGGATTTATTATTCAGTTTTACATTGTTTATTCATGATTCATTGGCATAAGTCATAAGACTTAGGGGAGGAGATCATTATCAACTGTATTGTAAAGATGTAAATATGAAAAATTATTTTTCCGCTAATGTCAAAGAGGGATATTGTTGGTATCTCTAACTATTGTTGTCTATTAGTGTCAAACACTTAGTCATTTACAAGGCAGAGTCAGACGGTCATCACTGCGATCAGTCTACTCTATATAGGTCAAGTCATGTACATAAGAAAGAATTTATCGAGCTCTATAAGAGTCAAGTAAGCTTATGGTCACCAAGTATTTTCTATATGAACCAAGCTTAACACAACTGAGCAAGTCTCAAGAATACAAGTGCCAAACTACATAGTATGTGCCAAGCACAATACAGACCAAGCAACAACAATGTCGAGCATCAAAAAATAGTAAAGACTAAGGAATGTAAAATTTACATAAATTTAGAAATGGAAAAAATTTTGCGGTAAAACATTTTTCAAGATGACTTGGGAAGAACATTTAATATGTAGAGGTTGTTGCAAAGAGTTTTACATGTTAATGATGTAAATCATATATCTCTATGTTGTGTGATCAATTATTCATATGAAAAGGTAAAATATAGAAGCATTTAGTGAGCTCTTTGTGAAAATCTTTAAATAGAGAAGATCTTAACCTAGATCTAGTAGAGGAGAAGGGAGATGAGAAGAGCAGTGTGTATATATAAATAAGGAGTATTATGTGATTGAGATTAGATCAGAAGTTAGTGAAGGGTTATGTTATCACTTAATAGAGAAAGTGACATATTCAAGGTAGTGAAGTGAAAGGGGAAGACAAGTATTATTAGATCAAAGGAGAGGATCAGTTAGCAAGGAGCAGACTCAAGATTAGCTTATAGAGTAAATTGAGAGTCATGCACTAAATCAGTTCTAGTTAGCTTGAATCGAGGTAATTCTCTTAACAGATCTTTGTAAATATCCTAACAGAGTCCTTACTTTATTGTAAGTGTTAAATCCTATAACAAGGTGAGACCTAATAGTCTCTTAGTCTTTTAACATGGCAGACCCCTCATAGGGTAGATCATATCTTATGATCAAACATTATAACCATAACTGGGTAACTTTATTACTGTAGTAGTGAATATTTGTGGGTGTCATCCCCACCCCAATTTTACCTTAACCTTGGAGGGTTTATGGGTAACAAATATTGTGTTATGTGTTTATTTTCATGCATGTAATAGATCAGATTTATATGTTACAACCAATTTACATTACAAGTATTACATGCACGAGTTTATTGATAGATGTGAATGAATTGGTGGAAAGTTTAAAGTGTTTAAGATTCTGATTCACCCCCCTCTTAGTATCTTGTTTGTCCTATTTATAACTCCATCAATAAATAGAAAACTTAAGATTATCAAACCCCTGATCGAAAAAAGATATGTACAAAAAGAAATTATAGAGAAAACAAACTGAATTGGTTAAGGTTTGACTTGAAAACTAAGTGAATTAAATTCGTCATATCGATAGAAGGATTCATTAAATTATGGCAAATGAATTTTGATTGGCTGGGAAAAATTCATCCACTAGACTGATGTGATAAAATTCGGCAAAATAAATAAATAAATAAAATATTTAATTTTTTATTTTGTATTAAATAAAATTATTTTTTAAAATGATTTTTTGGGGGTGGAGGTCCCAAGTCCCACCTCGGCCTGTGGTTGCCTTGGTTGCACGTGGTTGCCAAAGGTAGGTCATGGCTGCCAAAGGCAGCATGCAGGCTACGGACACCTTGAGGTTTTTTTTTTTAAACGTTTTTTTTTTTTTTTTTTTTTTATTAAAATTATATATATATATATAATTATTATTTTTAAACTTCATTAATATATTATGAAATGTAAGTTTTTTTAGATTATTTTATTAATTAGTTTATAAATTAGTTAAAATATGTTTGGTTAATTTTAGAGTATTATATTTTAAAAGTTTTATAAACTAGTTATGTTTAGTTTTAAAAACACATATATATTTAAGATTAGTTTATATTAAATATAAACATCTTTAAATCAAAAAGTTTTACAATTAAGATGGTTATATTTAAATATTATTATAATTCAAATAAAATTGAATTATAAATGGATTTATAACCTTGATAATGCTTGTTAATAGATTTTAAATATCTACTCCTTAAGACCTCAGTTGATTTTGAAAAACACATATAACATGTTGTTTAGAAAACGTTCATATGGTCAAACTAGACTTTTGAAAAACAAAAGAATCCAACTATATGTTTGAAAACTTATGCTTTTACTTGTGACCTTATGTTAATGTGATGTTTTTCTTTTGTGATGGTTTACCTGTGAGTTGTTTAGATTGGCCAACTAGGATGTACACCACAAGCTTTTTGTGATTTCTTTTATAATGTGTATATGACTAGATGTCATGATATACCTTATGATTCAATTTGAAAATGTTGATAAGGTTTGCTTTTTTTTATGTTAACTGATGTTTGAGAACCAATACATTTTTGTGTTGCCTATTAAGGAACCAAATTTCATTCTTATTGATTTTGTGGTATGGGATACATTTGTGGTTTGATCTTAGGGGAGGTGGTCTAGGTACATGTCTTTGGGAGTGGCTTGCAATAGGGGTTTGAGACCCAAAGTGGTCAATAATAGGGTAACCTATTATAAGTTGTGTAACAAGTGATAACATAGTAATTAAAATTCTTATCAAGCCCTTTCTTTGATATAGATTAAAAAGATAAGTTAGAGATGTACCTCACCCATGCCTTGAGCACTTGCATAAGTTAAGGAGGGGAATGGGATGATACCTAGAGAGAGATATGACTAATTTTCCTCATATTTATAAGAGGGTATTCTAGTTCCACATTTGTCACGTTGATGATCTAGGGTCCAGAGTGACCAATCTAGGGTAACTTAATGCTTGAGGGTCTAGGGTCTAGTGAGAGACTGGTATAGGGTAACTAAAGTAGTTTGGCCATGTGATGAAATTCCATAGTATATAGCTTGAGTCTCCTCCATAGATTTTTTATATCCCTCTGGTAGTGTATTTATTGTTCGTATATTTATTTTTGATGATTTCACTTTCATTGATAATTGTGGGTGATCTTTTGGTTATTGTAATTTTGACATTCAGAATTTAGTTTCATAATTTATTGTCTATTAGTGTTTATCTCTTGGTTTCAATATTTGATTTATACCTAGTATCTGTGGTTGACTTTGGTATGTCATGTTGGAATTGGTTGAGCATCTTTTCAACTTTGATTATCTTTCTTCTCCAGTAGATTGTGTACCTTTGAGGTAGATTTGGCTATTAGGATTCCTTTCCTAGGATCTTTTTATGGTTTGATTGTTCATGTAAGAATATTCCTTAGGAAAAAATTCACCCAAGATCAAGGAACTCAAGCACAAGCACAAAATAGACTAGAGTATGATCAGAATAACAATATAGTATTCAATTGATGTACAAGTACACTAGGAGTGCCTATATATAAAGGCCTCTGAATGCTTCTAGAATGTCTAGGAGTCAGCACACTGATAAGTCTTACAACCAAGCACATGTCCACTAGGAGTGGATTATCCTCCATTAAGCACAAGAGTAAGTGTGATGATGATAGAATAAGCCTGCAAAGGTGTAGCATGAAAAATAATGTTGTAGACACCATGTGCTTAATTAAGAGTGCAAATAACTATGTTGTCTACATGAAAACTCAGTTAATTATGGAAACTCCAATGTTGTAGAAACCATTTGCTAAATTAGAGTTGCTTACTTTTGTGTTGTCAACATGACAACTCATAAAAGTATGTAAACTCCCAAGTGTCAACCTAATAAATAATAAAATAATGCATTGACCTAAGTAAACTTAAGTAAAGTGTAAATAGTGAATACTTATTTACACCAACACCCCCCCTTAAGTGCAACTTAGGGGAATGCACTTAATCTCACAAATGCATGATGGGTCCTAGCTACAAGGCCATGTTAGGTACCCATGTACAAAAGCAATGCTCTACATACAATGTGATGCAATGCAATCTCTCATAAAGCAGAGAAAGAGAGAAAACCTCATGGAAAAAATCCTCCTCCAAAAAGAGAGATAAGTACAATAAAGAAGATGAGAGAGATGAAGACCTCAAATGAGGAAAAGATCCCTCCTAGAAGAAAGAAGAGAGAAGTCAAGGGAATCCCCTTTTTGCAACATCTTGCACCCCCAAGAGATCTCACAAATGAATATACTTGACCTTAGTGAAGGGTTTGGTGAAGATATCTGTGACCTGCTCTGTTGTAGGACAATATTGTAATTGAATGATCTGCTTATGTATCAGCTCTTTGATGTAGTGCATATGAACCTCAATGTGTTTGGTCTGCTAATGCTAAACTAGATGTTTAGAGATCTCAATATCACTCTAATTGTCACAATGTATGACTGTAGGTTTAGGAATATCAAATCCAAACTCCCTCAAGATGTGCTATAACAAAAGAGCCTCTGTAGTTGCATTGACAACTCCTTGATACTCAGCCTCAATTGAAGAAAGAACAACATTATTTTGCTTCTTACTTTGCCAACAAATAGGGTTGGAACCAAGGTGAAACATGTAACCTGAAGTAGACTTGGAAGAATCAAGGTCCCCTACATAGTCTGAGTCTGTACATCCAACCAGCTAAAGTCTTGTACCTGTTGCATAATGAATCCTATGTGTATGTGTACCCTGTGTATAGTGCAAAATGCGCTTGGCATCCTTCCAATGAAGTTTATGTAGCTCTTGCATGAAGCGAGAAACCATGCTAACTACAAAAGCTATATCAAGGCATGTACATGTCAAGTAGATAAGGCTCCCAACTAACTATCTATACAATGTAGCATCAACAAGTGGAGTGGTACACTTAGCCTCTAACTTGACATCGAAAAGAAAGGGAGTAGGAGCAGGCTTGCAATCACTTATGTGAAACCGAGAAAGTAAGTCAAGAGCATACTTGGGTTGAGAAAGTGTGAACCCTACTGAAGACTGTGTGATCTCAATACCAAGGAAATAATGTAGTAAACCCAAGTCTTTCATAGAAAATCTACACTGGCAATGATGGATGAAGTACTTCTTGTAATGATCAAGTAATCTACATAAAGCACGAGTATCAAATGTGAGTCATCCCGCTGAAGAATGTAGACATTTAAATTAGAATGACACCTAGTGAATCCTACTAAGAGTAAGAAGGAATCCATCATGGCATACCAAGCCCGAGGAGCCTGCTTAAGACCATAGATAGACTTCTTCAATCTACAAACCATAGTAGAATCTTGTATGAACCCCTATGGCTACTCCATATAAATCTCCTAGTGAAGATCACCATTCAAAAAAGTACTCTTTACATCCATCTAATGTACAACCCATCCATGAGCTGTAGCAATAGCTAATGTCAAGTGAATGGAGTTCATCTTAGTGACTAGTGAAAAAGTCTCTATATAGTCAATACCTAGAACCTGTGAGAAACCTTTGGCAACTAGTATGGCCTTATGCTTATCCACACTTCCATCCACTACAAATTTGGTTTGATAGATCCACTAACATCGAACTAACTTTCTTCCCTTAGGAAGGGGAACTAAGTCCCATGTGTTCTTTTTCATCAAAGAGTTGTATTCTTCCTCCATAGCCTTGTCCCATTTTGGAACCCTTGATGCTTCCTTAAACGGCAGTGGATCTGAAGCAATGGCAATATAAGCATATGGAAATGATTTGTGTTGTGACCTTGTCCTCTGAGTGTTTGAAGGATTCTCCACCAATGAACCTATTGAATCAAGGGTTTGTTGTGCCCAACAAGGTTTAGTGGAAGAAGAAGAAGGAATGTCCTCAACTATTTGTGGACCTTGTGAAGGTGGTGTCCTACGATTCAAAGTTGAAGGAATCTCATCTTTCAAGTCACTATCATCACTATTACCACTCTCCATGAAGGAGGAAGAAGGAGGAGTTGAAGAAGCTAAACTTGGACAAGCTTTTTCAAAGTGAACACTCCTCTCAAAAAAGATTTCATGTGTCTTTGGATCCATGAGTTTGTATGCCTTAAGATGGTTAGGATATCCAACAAATATACAAGGTTTTCTTTGAGGTTCTAATGCCTTTCATTTTTATGGAGGTATCCTTTCCTATGCTGGACAACCAAAAACTTTCAAGTGTTTTACACTTGGTTTTCTGTCACACCAAGCCTCAAAAGGTGTAATTCCGTCTAAGGCCTTATGGGGACTTATGTTTTGGATGTAATTGGCACAACACATGGCTTCTACCCAAAGCACTTGATCTAGAGATTTATGTTGAAGCATACAAGTTGTCATCTCCTTAAGGCTTTTATTCTTCCTTTCAGAAACATTGTTCTATTGTGGTGTGTATGCAACTAGATGTTGAAGATCAATACCCTCGTGAGTCCAAAAATCTATAAGCTTGGAGTTAACATATTCCTTGCCATTATCTATTTGTAGAATCTTGATGGCTTTCCCTAATTTTTTCTCAACTTGAGCTTTGAAGGTCATAAACTTATTAAATACTTCACTCTTATGAGCAAGAAAGAAGACCCAGGTGTAGATGAAAATTCATCGATAAAGGTGAGAACATAGCAAGCCTTACCAAAAGATGGTATTGGAAATAGTCCAGCTACATCACTATGAACCAATTCATGAATAGCAGTAGCCTTCCAAGACTTCCCCTTATCATATTTTTCTTCAAGATGCTTGCCTGCTTCACAACCTGGACATACACCCTCTGAATACTTGACTTGAGGTAGACCAATGACCATATCCTTGCTGCTAAGTTGTTGAAGGTAGCGATAATTGAGATGTCCAAATCTCTCATGCCATAGTTTACTTTGTGAATTGGAATGAGTCAAAAAGGCAAGGGAAGTGGACTTAGGCACAAAATGAGAAAAAGAGTAAAGTCTTGTCTCATGATTAGCCTTTCCAACCACTACCATAGAATCATCTTTGAGATTTTTCACCATAGCTGTATCTAGAAGGAACTCCACTTTTTTGCCACATCCATAGTGAGTTATTTGGTAGATGGAGAGAAGGTTGGTGCTAAGGTTAGAAAAATGAAGAACATCCTTGAAGATACCATTTTCCAACTCAACATTCCCTTTCCCTTCAACTTCCACTTGAGTGTCATTACGCACATAGATGTAAGGTACATTTGATGGTGAAAAATGCTCCCTTGAAGCACCCATATGATGTGTAGCTCCTAAATCAAGAACCCATTCCTCAACATTGTTTATACTTGCTACCAAAGCTTGTCCCTTACCCTTTGAAGTGGTTGAAGATCCCTTATCGTTATAGGCATTTGGTACATCAATTGTGTGTTTCCTCATTAGGTTTACCAATTCATCAATCTACTTATCCTTACACTCATGTTCATCATGACCATTCTTTATACAATATGCACAAGTTTTCTTCTCCCTTTTGTTGGAGTTGTTCCCCTTCTAATAATTTTTGGAAAAAGACTTGCCTTGTTGTGAGGAAGATTATTGAGTGGAAGAAGATTGATGAGAGGAAGATTGTTGTTTAGAGGAGGATTGTTGCATGTCATCTTGTGGCTTAGCCTTCCACTGCTTCTTCTTCTTGTAGGAATTTTTACCACTTGAATTCCCTTCATTAGCTACCAAGGCTTTGGTCTTGGAAGACTGGAGAATTCTCATACTCACTAAATTTTCATGTTCTAAAACTAGCATAATTTTTGAAATTTTCTCGAATGAAGGCTTAGTGTAGGCACTACCCATCGTTAATTTGTGAGTGTTATAACTAGAAACAAAAGGAGCATATTCAAGTGGAAGATGAGTCATTATATGTTTGATCATCTTTCCATCCTTGATGGGTTCACCACAATCCTTAAGTTGTACCTTATACATGTCTACTTGGGTAAGATAATCTTTGATGGTGTTGAAATTCCTAGGATCCGATTTGAGAATTTTGTCCTCAATTGTGTAGGCCATGTCTTCATCTATAATCCCATACAATGCTTCAAGTTTAGCCCAGAATTCTATTGGATTGGTAAGTTTCCTAACATGATATTTGACAGGATCTGAGATATTCTTGAGCAAGGTTCCTAGGGCCATTTCTTGTTTGGATTCCTAGTCTTCTTTTTGAGCTTCATCAGCATCAGACGGAGGTTTCTTTGCTACACTAGTTACATAATGCAACAAACCTTTTTCAACCAATGGTTCCCTTATATTTTCTTTATAAGTAGCATAATTATGTGCAGTTAACTTTGAAAAAGAACCCATAATGCAAGAGCACAATATCAAGGAGACACAAAACACAATACACACCCCCCCTTTTCACTCAATCAAAAAATCCGCCCCCCCAAATGAAATATTTTGGCACTTTATATGTAGTGCATTTACAATAGGCCATTTATCAAAAAGGAGAAAGTGGGCTTCTAGTTTTTCTATTTACAACCTCCTTATGGAGTACAAATCTAGAATCTTTACAATGTAGCTTAGAAATACAACAATTGTGAAGTAATACAATGCAAAATAGGACCTATTTCTAAAAGTGGTATCTTTGCCCACACAAGCCTATAATCTGATTGCATATCTAGAAAGTAGATGAAAAAATATGCACTTTCAAAAAAAAAACTTGTTTTGGAGTCCAGATGAGTCTGTATGAAGCGTTTGAAGTTGTAAAATACAGGATTGGATAGGTACAATCACCAAAAAATGTTATTTTTGACAAATCCATGCACGAAAATCAGGAAATAATTTCACCACTAAAAAGTTTAGGAAATTCTACCCAAAATGAAAAAAATTGTACCTGATTTGGAGCTCGGATGACTTAGATATGGCCTTCCAAAGTCAAACCGTCAAATCAAAACTGAATCTAGAGAGGGGTCTGGAGAGGAAAACACAATTTTAAAATTGATGGTCAAATGGTTGTCATAGTAGTTCAAATTTTCTTGGAAATGATGATCATACAGCCATCATTTAGGTGAGCAAAAAGATGACATCAACAAACTCGACACTCCTTGGGTGACATCACGCTGACATCAACACTAGTATAGAATGTATAGACATTGTATGGAAAAAATGTTTCTCCTATATAGACTGTTGATGTGGTAGTATGATGTTGCTTAGTCAGATCTGAGGTGGCCACGCTTATGTGGCATCCGCGCTAGCGAATGCGAGTCCAAAAGGGGGCTTATTGGCAGGATCACCATGTGGTGTCTGAGGTGGCATTGGTCTTCATCGATAAATGTCATGTATGGCTAGGAAGTGGAAGCACCAAGCTGGAAATAGTTTGAATTGTGCTACAATAGGAGAAACAAAGCAGTGGACCGAAGATTAGCAGATCCGTCGAAGAATATAATCGACAAGCATCGGAGAGTCTTCAATCACCGGTGGGCAGTTCAAGATTATCGTCGATGAAATTTTATTAGCAGCAGTGACCAAAGGAAATAAAACAACTTGTTGGGAAGCTATCTTTTATCCCACATCACCTGTGGATAAAGACTTTTCATTATTTAGATATTCTCCACTGTGGGGAGTAAATCAAACAAAGCTACATGGATTGTATGAGAGGCTAGAGTTGGATTGATCGTCAGTTGATTGTGGAATATGGAAGATTTGATGATGCCATTGGGGTTTGTTGAAGGAATATTCTAAGAATATTCTCTATAGGGCCTAGGGTTTTACCACCCAGTTCCTGGAAAAAAAAATTCTTCGCAGGCCCTACTGGCCTAAAAATTTCTAAAAAATAGAAATTCAAAAATGTAGAGAAAAATAAAATTAATAGATCCTAAAATGAATTAAATAGATCTGAAAATGATCACACTAGATTTGCAAATTGGGCCTTTAGGTGTTGGTTTTCAAAAAAAAGTTGCCTCAAAATTGACTATGGCCTAGTGTAGGTGCATTTATAGTCAAATTTCATCGAATCAATGCTCTGGACGCAATGGCAAGGTCCGCTTTGGCTGTAGACGCTCCCAATTTTTGCAGATGCTCTAGATTTGAATTAGATCCTTCGAGAGGTGAAGCAAAAAAGGTCTCCAATGGCTATGTGAAGAGAATCTCCCTCAGCTTTGATACCATGTAAAAATTTGCCTTAGGGAAAAAATTTCCCAAGATCAAGGAACTCAAGCACAAGCACAAAATAGACAAGAGCATGATCAGAATAACAATATAGTATTCAATTGATGTACAAGTACACTAGGAGTGCCTATATATAAAGGCCTATGGAATGCTTCTAGAATGTCTAGGAGTTAGCACACTGATAAATCTTACAACCAAGCACATGTCCACCAAGAGTGGATTATCCTCCATTAAGCACAGGAGTAAGTGCTATGATGAGAGGATAAGCCTACAAAGGTGTAACACAAAAAATAATGTTGTAGACACCATGTGCTTAATTAAGAGTGCAAATAAATGTGTTGTCTACATGACAACTCAATTAATTGTGCAAACTCTAGTATTGTAGACACCATGTGTTGAATTAGAGTTAGTTACTTCTATATCGTCAACATGACAACTCATAAAAGTACGCAATCTCCTAAGTGTCAACCTAATAAATAATAAAATAATGCATTGACCTAAGTAAACTTAGGTGAAAATAATGAATACTTATTAACACCAATAGTTTGTATGGAGGTCATTCATTGTCTTCCTTGTACAAAGGGAGTGCGAGCCTAACTAGGTAACCACATGGTCGAGAGGTAGTGAATTCTTATCATTTGGGTCCCCATCAGATTAACATATGTTAGATGTTCATTGATGTAGTTGTACCAATATCATTATTATTCTTATCTTGGAGACTTATATTGAATTGAAGCATATATGTTTTCATTTCTCATGTTTTGATATAGTTGTATCTATTCTCCCATACCCTACGACATGTGCAGTGGATGTTATTCATTAGATGTATTTCATTATATCAGTGGTACTTATGCATTTGTGTATGATATTATATATTTGTTAATTCTTTATTATCATGAACATTGTACTTGAAATTTAAACTAATTAATAAAACTTCTTAAATGTGACTCAATATGAAAGAACCCTTGAGGAATAAAATTTGTATTGTATTTGCATATCTGTGATCAATGTGTATGTGTATATTACTTCCAATTTGTTACTTTGATATTGTTTAAACTTTTTTTTAAATAGTACAATAAACATTGTAACATGTTAGGTTTATTTTTCTTGGGTTTCCAAGTGGGGTGTTTCACGTGATATGAATGGATAGAGTACAATAACCTTGGGCAAACTCCTCTTTGAAAAATATTTTGTCTTGAGTTTCATTGGTGCATCCAAATATTGCTTTTAGATAATGCCTACATTTCATGATAAATATGTAGAGAAAACCAAGTTGGTGTTGCATCAATAAAAAAAATTTAGGAGTAATCACATGCAAGATAAGAAGAAATCATTCCCCACTCCCTTAAGGTTTTCTCTATACCCTTGAGGTGCACTTTTTTTGTCTTTAGCCTTAATGTGGGCTTGGTGTAACTTTTTTATATTGGAAATGATATACATAGATTAATAAATTTTATTGCACATGATCCTTCGATATCAATAGTTATTTTGTTATAAATATGTGTTTAAGAAGATTTATTCTTTGGTTTATTTGGAACATGATAATTAAGAGAAGTTTAAGATTCTTTACTTATGCAAGTCTTTTGATTCTATTAGTTATACATAATGATTGGGAGTGGAATGGTGTTACTAATTATTTGGAGGCTTCAACTCACATCTAGGATTGGTGATAAGGGGCAATTTCCCCCTAATTTATCTCATGATTTTGACAAGATTTTTTCTCTAGATTGTTGGAAATGAGAATGAAGTAACTGAGAGGGGGAGGGGGTGAATCAGTTACTACAAAAACATTTCACAGTCCCTTAGATGTCTAAAAGTTTGATCTATTTTACAGATTACTGAAACTTGATATTGCAGCAAATAATAACAATCATTAAGAACTAATATCAAAACAATTCAGCAAACTCAAACACTAGAGACACCAGATTTAACGTGGAAACCCAATATGGGAAAAACCACCAATGTAACTAGTTACTATTTTTCACTCTTCTGAAGTGAGCCCTGTTAGGAGCCAACCCTGTTAAAGGTTACAAAAACACACGGTTAGGTGTGACCCTGTTAGAGGATTTAAACACTCTGTTAGAAGTGGCCTTACTAGAGGTCTTTAGAACAATTCAACTGAATTGTCACCTTGTTAGAGGATTTACAAAATGGTTGTTAAACCAACTCTGTTAAGAGATTTGGATTCACTGCTGCCAAGGTTATAAAGCAACAATGAAGTGACTTGAATAATATGCAACTTATCTTTTTCTGATTACAGATCTCTGTTAGGCTTGATTGGATCCTTACTGATCAAATACAACTTTACAGCTCCTTTAATCCTTCATCAGGATTCACTCAGTCTCCTCGCGTCCTTGCTTCTCTTGTTCTTCACTTGTTTTTACACTTTTTTTTCACACACTTTTATAACTTGAATAACTCTATATATATATATATATATATATATATATATATATATATTTCAGATTATCAAGTCAGCTCAAATAACTTGGAAAACAATTATTCCAACAGTCGACTAAATTGCAAGATTTAACAAATCCCTTTACTGGCCGACCCAGCATGATAAACTCTATTCAAAAATAATTCCTGTGTTAACCGACTGAGCTCGGTTAATACAGAGAATTTCATGAAATCCTTCAGTTGCCGAGTGAACTCGGTAAGCACTAGGTTCCGTGTGATGACCAAGTGAGCTCGGTGAAACTGACTCCACTTTGATGACCGAGTGAGCTCGGTGAAAACTGACTTCTCCATCTTTTCTTCGATGACCAAGTGAGCTCGGTGAAAATTGACTTCTCCATCTTTCCTTCAATGATCAAGTGAGCTTGGTGAAAACTGACTTTTCCATCTTTCCTTTGATGACCGAGTGAGCTCGGTGAAAACTGACTTCTCCATCTTTCCTTCGATGACCGAGTGAGCTCGGTGAAAACTGACTTTTCCATCTTTCCTTCGATGACCGAGTGAGCTCGGTTATTACTGTCTGTTTTATTTTCTTCGATGACCGAGTGAGCTCGGTTATCATTGTCTGAACTCGGTTAACTAAGATTAAAGACTGATATGACATTTTGTGTGACATCAAGGACAACACTATCCAACATAGATAGGGTTCTCTAGAGCTTTTTGTAAAGCTCTTCTTTTTATATCTCGTTGTGTTTCAATAACTTTTTACCCCTCTTTTAAGAATTAGATGGAAACCAATTGAATTTTTATAAAAGGAGTAGTGAGGTACATTGACTATGATGAGGCCAATTCAAATTAGTTGGATTTAAAAAACACATTTTTTAAGTTTTAATTTGTGCATATGATGTATTTTTAAAAAAAAATCTTTCTAAATAGACTTGTTAATTTTTTAACCAATCAAAACATAAAATGTATTGCTAAACTAAAATATACAACCCACATCAAACATGTAGTGTAATAAAAAAATGTCAGTGGTGCATCTGCATATGCTTTAAAGATGTGACAATCTAGGCTTTGTTGGAATTAACAATGGGAAAGTAAACTGTGAGGTGGGGTGGAGGGGGGCGAATTAGTACTTCAAAACTTTAACCATAAAACATTCACCACAGACCCATTTCACAATTTAGCATGTAAATTGAAATAGATATCTACACATGTTCATCCATAGCATGAAATAAATAACACATAACACAATAAGTTTGTTACCCAAAAACCCTCCAATGAGAAGGTAAAACTGGAGTGGGGATGACACCAACAAATCTTCACTACTACAATTGTAAAGTGTATCCAATTAAGGTTACAATTGTTTGATTGTAAACTATGATCTACCTTGTGAAAGTTCTGCCCTATTAAAGGCTTACAAAGACTGTTAAATATTACCATGTTAAAGGATTTCAACACCCTACTAAAAGTGTGCCTTGTAGGACTTAAACTTGCAATAAAACAAGCACCTTGTTAGAGGATTTACAAAAGCCTACTAAGACTACTCAGTTAAGCAATTTTCATTGATTCATCTATTAGAATGTTTCAACCTTGATCCTTTGGTTAGCATCTCCCTACTAGCTATCAGATCTCCTCTTTCTTGATGTATACTTGATCCTCCTGATCAGATGTATCTCTTATGTCCTTTAATTGCTCTGCTTTGGTCTCTCTAACTAATTCTACAATTCATATCTCTGCCATAAACTCCATAGTCACCATGAATGCTCTCTTTGCATTTAGCATTCAACCTTCTCTTCTCATCCACACACCACAAACTCTTTATGGTTTTCTCTCCTTAAGAATACTTAGGTGAGCTAGGGTTAGGTAGGAATGAATGATTATGATTCATCCATTTTACCAATTAGAACATCCCTTTTCTGATTTGTTGCATGTACTACATAGGGATTCTCAATATACCTTCATATATATCTTCTAGAATCATAAAACAATCCTTAAGTCAAACCAAAAATGGTTTACATAGGAATTTGTGCCATTACAAATAACTATTCCAAAAATTGTTTACTCGACACTTGAAAGCTCTGATGCTCAACATTCACTATATCCTTAATGTTATAACTTGACTCCTAAATGACTCTCAACATCTGAATCACTTGCCATAGATGACTTGCTTGGCACTTGAGTAACTCGACATATACCATTTTCTTGGCACATATTGGTGCTCGACACTAACTATGTATATTGCTCAAGATACACTACTTACTCAACACATACTGAGTTATGTTAAGTAATGACTTAAGGGTTTTGTCACTGCCTTATCAAAACCAAAATGAGATCAACAATCTCCCCCTTTGACATGAGTGGAAAAAAAACTTTGTCATGCATATACAACCTAATTTATGTGTGTAACTCAGATAATCTATATACATTACTTGGCTCTCATACGTATTTTCAAATTTTCAAAATTTTGTACAAGTGATGACTTAAACAGTCATACCTCTCCAAAAATTTATAACTCCCCTTGAGTTGAGTGTTCCTTGTTGTTGTTGAATTTTGTATAACTCCTACTGAGTAAATGTGTTGTATTGCTAGTGTCCCCTGTTTCTGTCTCAAAACTATGTTCTACTAAGTAAATGTGTTTTCCTTTACTATCCTTTTTTTATTCATTATCCCCCTCATAGTTACTATTCCCTTTTTTGACACTTATGTCATGGGTGGTACACTGATAGTGTGTTTGAAATGTTTTGTGGACCTCCATGATAATTTTTAATGCTACATCCCAGTTATTGCATGCTACCTCTAGAGATTGGTATTGAACATCTAGTTGGGTTGTGAGGTCAACTAGGTCATCATGTCTTGAAAGTTGACTATCTTGCTTCATCAATGTTTCAATAAAGGGTAGTTCCTTATGCAATACTTCCATGTGTGGAGTCAACATGGACTAGATACTAATCAAGGTATCCCTTATATATGCATCTTGTGAATGTAATATGGCTAGCTTACCTTCAGTTGAGAGTAGTCTCTAAAAATGAGTTTGGCTTTGACCAGGAGATAGTTTCAATGTTGTACTTGTGGATTGTAAATCTCGTTGTAGTTGGTCAATGGCTCTCTATACTTCTTGTGTGAATAAATTCACATCACAAATCTTTGTGTATTGATAAAAGATATTCTCTAACACCTTTATCACATCCTCCATTTTGGTTGCTAAGTCAACCTATCTTAGTGCAATAGCACTAGAAATCTATTCAAGAAAATTAGAGTCAAACTTTCTTTCAAAACATTCCAATAGTTTGGTGTTTGTGTCCAGGTCTTCATCACTAAACTTCTCAACAATATTTACCAGTTGCTCAAGAATATTTTTCTCTTCATTAGGGTTGGGAGACTAAAAGCATCAAGAAATGTGTCTTTTATTTCATGAAGAACTTGCTTCTGCTTGTGCTCCCTTCTTAGCAACTCTTGTTGTTTCTTCCTGTGTAGAGCTTCCTATAGAATGCTCATTTTCTCAAGGGTTATTTTTGTAAGATCAAACTTTTGAGTTCAATCACCTCATCAAGACTTACATCTCCATAAGATATATCTTTCAATCTTCTAGATGTATCTCCACTTGGCATTGATATTTGCAATGGGGTGGCATGAGTGCTTGGCCTTTGAAGAAGTTGACTACTAGTAGGAGTCACAGAAACTGGTAGAGTGACCAGAGTCTATATGGAAACTTGTTCCTCTGTAGTAGGTAGTCATCTCTAATTCTTCAAACTTGTCAATCTAACTTGCCTCTTCTTGCTTTTCACCTTTTTTTTGTGGTGTAGGTACATGACTTGCTTCTTGACCTAATTTAACTTATGTTCCATCTTTCTCTACTATAAATAAGGCTTGCTTATGCAAAATGAATGGCACTAGAGGTAATGTAACTAGTGTTGTAATAACACCTCATTGTTCAATGCTTGCACTATGTTTTTCTATAACTTTTACCTCTGGGGGCACATTAGATGTGTCAATTTGCTTCTCCCCTACTGCTACCATTACTACCTTTTCAATTTCTTCTATTCTCACCAATACAAGATTTGAACATAATTTAGTTGTCACGGTGGAATCCTTCAAAATATTATTCAAATCATTATTTATGAAAGGATTAATGTCTGAGAATAATTTTCAGAAACATCCTTAAACTTTACTAAGTCCTACTGACTTACTTGGTCTACACATGGAGGACTGGAGCTCAACAATTGTACCTTAGGTACACTTTGATTATCTTGCTACTCATCTTCAATTGTGCCCTCTTCTCCTACTATTTCCTCAATGCCTTCCACATGACCATCCTTGGCTGATACATCTTTTTTAGTCTTTGCTACCTTTTGTTCATCTTTCTTAGGATTTTCCATTTCTTGCTCACATTTCTCTGTTATAGCAAGAATGGGTAACTTGTAAATAGATCTCCATATGGATTTACTCTTAGTTACCACATCCTATGTATTCTTCTTCAAGATATTGAATGCTCTATATTTTTCATTAAATTTACCTTTGTGCAACTCCATAGCCTCATATATCATTTGGTTTGGCAATTCAAGCATGACTTGGGCTAAAGTCATTTCCCTAATTTGTCTTTGAGTATGTAAACTATATTACCATTTTTGCTTAACATTTTCATATAAAATTTTGGGTAATGAGTTGGAAATCTCAATAGGTGTGGTCTTGAATGTGGTCATCATCTCATATATAGCCTCCTCCACCTTATTCATATCTAACTTTCTTAACTTATCAAACTCAACATGTGTGAATCCTGAAAAATCAAGATTATGCCAAATATTATCACATAAGTTGTCTATGTCAGAGGAGGAACTTTGGCTTACCACCTAAAATTGATTGATGTCATCTAAATCTATCTTCTCCTCATTTGACTCGACTAGAGCAACATACTTTCTTCTCTTTTTCTTATCTGATTGACTTTGCTCTATAGTAGCAATAGTCCTTTTACCCTTAGGTTTTCTAGCTTCTTTTGCATGTTTTGTAGTTTCCCTTGTGCTAGCCTTGGTAATAAGTACTACTGGCTTTTTTTGTGTAGGTTTCACAACTTTCTTTGGCTTTTCTTCCATAGGCACTTTTGCCTTCCTCTTCTTCTTCTCAGTTTTGGATGCTTCCTCTACTTCTTCTTCCTCTGCACCTTGTACATTTGCTACCTATTCTTCACCTTGACCTTGTGTGAGTTCCAATGGGGCTTGGCCCTTTTCTTCCTCTTTTTCATCATCATCTTCTTCTTCTTCTCCTTCTCCCCCTTCACCAAATCTCTCCTTAAGCTTCTTCACAAGCTTGTTCTTCTTTCTAATCACAATAGCTATCTTCAAATCAATAGTGATTCTTGATTTGGCCTCCTCTTAATTTCCAAATGAGGTCACACCCTTGTCTATGTCTTCTACCAATAGTGTTGTGATGGATTTAGATGCCTCATTCACATTAATTTCATAACGCAATGGCTTGAGCCATTTGACCCTAGGTGTGGCTTCCTGCACATAAGTATAATCTGCATCAACTAAAAAGAAAATATCATTATAATGTTTCTCCACTGGTGAAAAAAGAATCCTTAGTCTTTGCTCAATAGACTTCTTGAAATATTCAAAGTAGCTTTTTATCACTATTTCAAAATTATTTCCAAGTTGCACTATCAACTCTAAAATCCGCACTGTCACCGGCCTGTTTGTCTTCCACACTATCTTTCCAAATGTGTGAAATGTATTATGTACATAAAAGAATATACATACTAATAGAGAACCAAATTTTCATGATGCACTTATTTCCTTCCTAATGGCCTTGAATTTTTCAGATAGTTGTTGAAGTTGTAACTTGAAAAGGTCATAGGAGTGGTCTCTCTTAACAATCTTGTATCCTAAATCTATTGCCATATAGGATACACTATCAATCTACTAGATTGAAAGAACTTGTGAGCTATCACTCTCACTAAAAATTCAATTAAGGGATCATAAATTGAATCTATTGACATCCCTCTCTTATTCCATACTACCCCTGTGTTCTTCTCTATCACTTCCTTTGCATCACTTTGCATGCTCTTAGGTCTGTCAAGGATAGGATACCTTGTCACTTGGTGGAATATCAACTAAATGATCTTAGTAGGTCCATTTTCCAACCATATGAATTCATCATGTATTCTATTAAATACAATCTTAATCCATTCTGTTTTGAATACATTAGGGAAATCTAGGGCACGAGTTAACCCTTTTCTTTCTACAATTTTGTTATCATCCCTCAAGACTCCATCTACACACAATATCTATAAATCTCTAATTTCCATGTTTTCAATACCTCCAACCTTCCAAGTGTAACAACATCTAACATTTTGTATCATTAAAACTTGTGGCGGTATCATCAATAGTGCACTAGATGGGTCTACTTTATATGCTATCTCAAGAATAGCTCAGAAGGGTGGTTGTCTAATTTCATTACTAATTAATTTCACATTAAAAGCTTATTTTCCTTCCTTCACAAAATTTACAGAAGAGCTAGATGGAATTTTATGTAACTAGAGTTTGCAAAACTTCAAATGACATAACTCAACATTCGATAAATACCTTATGAATCTGACTAGTAGTAACAAGTAGTAGTTGAATCCAGTTCATAAACACTTGAATCTTTCTCCTTAATTTGCCTTATGCTCTTCGCACACTCTTTGATCACTGTTGAATTCAAATGAGTCAAAAATTGACTATATAACCCTTGATATTTGGCAATAAATGCTTAATGCTTATACAATTGTAAGCTCAGCTATCATAGGATTTCCACTCACTCGACTTACACATGATTTCCACTACACTCAACAACCGTAATGAGATCAACCACTACTAACCTAATTCCATCACTCAGTAACAACATGAAAACTTAAAACACTATAGATTTCTTCTAGGTTCTAACCAATACATTACATCTTAATTCATGCATATATTATCTTTTCAGATCTCAAATTCTTGGAACTGATGTATGAATAACTTTGAAATATCAGTCCCATGCATACCTTTTGATTTCCTAGTTAGGGGTGATGTGATCACTTGATCCATTAGATAAAGTGACCTCATCTAAACTTGATGTGCTACAATCTTCCTTATTCTTCCATGATTTATTCATCTACACTTTGACCTTCTCAACATTGGCCTTTTCTTTGTCTTTATTGTTACCATTACTCGGTGCTAGTGATCTGGTTGGACAACTTCTACTGATATGACTAGTCTTCAAACATCTAAAGCATGTAGTTTTACTCAACCATCTATTGCAGTTGCCTCTGAAATGAATTCTAATTCAATTCTTATGGACATGTCCATACTCTTGACAATAGTGACAACTACACCTTGTGTTTTAATCCCAATTGTAGGATTTTCCATTTTTTTGTACCTTGGTCTACTTGTTTGATGTCCAATTGGCATTAGATCTACATTCATATGCTTTATGTCCACACTTCTGACAATTATGGCAATGTCCTTCAAATATTTATGTGCTTGAGGTCTTGGTCATGCATTCATGTGCTTGATGTCCTTACTTGTTGCACTTATGACAGATTCCCTTAAATTTTTTCTTAGGGTTCTGATTTGCATTGTTGCTCCTACAAACATTTGTTGTATGACTTAACTTTCCACAATTATGATAAGTGGTTTTATATTTATTACCTTTGTTGTCTCTTTGTTCACCACTTTTAGATGATTCTCCTTCCTCGATGTTGGTGTATCCCAATCCAGTAGTATCATTGTTAGATATAAGAGATCTCACCAATCCCTCAAAGTATTTGATGGCTTCACTAGGTTTGTTGAAACTGCAAATACCTAAATTTGATTGCATCATTAGGTAATCTTATTTAGTCATCTCCTAGGACATTATTGATTAAATATTTGTTATTTAATTAATTAATCATCATCCCCTAGTTAATTAATTAATTTAATTAACTATAGTCTAATTGATAAAATCAAATGATAACCCAAAATCAATTTATCAAGTAAAACCCTATTCCTCTATTAAATTAAATAAGTCTTCAAATCTATTTAATTTAATCCCCCATCTCCCTCTTTATCAAATAAATCATTTAATAAATTATCCTAACCCCTAAAAACATCCCTAAACCCTAACTTTAACCCTAATCCAACCCATCCACCCATACTAACCTCACTTAGCCACTTAACTAACCCATCCCATCAAAGCTAAGCCACTTGCCCACTAACCCCCTTTCTAAACTAAGTCTAATTCCCCTCCTAAACATGTGCACAAGTTTAAGCAAAGGTTAAGACTTGCTAACCCAAGCCAAAGTCAAAAAGTCTCCCTTATCCTCTTCCATCCCTATCTAAGAGCATTTATGGCTCTTACACACCATTAATACCTCTTACATGACATTAATGTCTCTTACATCCCTCTTACCCACTATTCCTCCCTCATTACTCTATTTGACCAACCATCTTGCCCATCTCCTCATACTCATCCTCCTTGTGACAAGTGTCACTCCCTGATTGGCTCCAAACATGCACAATCCATGTGCTCCCCTTTCAAAGCATCCTAGCCCTCCCTCACCATTCTTCAATCCTCGTATCTTGACCCTCCATCTCTTTACCCCTTGGCCTATAAATAAAGCCCTTCCCTCTCATAGTCTATCATCCACTTTTATGCAAACTTATAATGCCCCATTGACCACTACATCACAACCATTTTACACCATCACCATGTTGAAATATATCCACACCTACCCATTGGAAGCTTGATTTCAACATGAGCATACATCCCCTATCCATTAGGGACATATCTACATCATCATAGGTTACACCCAAGGAGCTTATCATTCTTGGTTTGCCTTCCTTTTGGTGGTAACCTTGTCTTATCATAAGTGTTTACTTATTTAGTTTTGTGAATGCTTTTATTAGTTAGTATTCAATATTACACTACTAGATTAGGTGATACATTTTGGCATGCCCAGTGGAACCCTGCATTCGGATCACTATAATCGCACTTTTGCTTGTTAATGTTTGAACTAACCAAACTGATGTTTTGTGTTCGTTTGTGCATGTAGGTGGTCTTCTAACATTTTTTGCAGGAACCAAAGTCCCTCACCAAGGAATGTGCTACCAGCCATAAAATTAATTTCTATTTTAACCAACATTTTAGCACCCTTTGTTCGTGATCCTGCAATCATGAAATCACAAACTCGCAGTTGTGAGACCGCGATCCTAAACCTGCGAGAACGTGAACCTATGAAGGAAAATCACTTTCTTCCCCAAACCCCACCACCACACATCATTAAAAATACTCCCATCATTCCCGCTGACCCTATTCTCGTGAGAACGTCAGTTTTTACCAATGGAATCATTGTAAAAACCTGCGAAAATGCTTGAGCTATTTAGTCAACCATTATACCCCATTTTTCTCCCTCCTCTTCTAAACCTATAGATACATCAGTCAGTGTGAACGCATCCACCTAAACCCACAGGATCATTTTTTTGTAGGATCGCTCTATTACTTTCTTCTCACAGCCCATTTTTTGCAGTTTCACCAGTTCTCTGCACCTTAATCCCGTAGCCTTTTAACTACGTTCCCATGCTATGAGATTGCGGGTTCACTGGTTTGACCAACCAATGCCAAGTTTTAACACTCTTTTGTTGCAGGTATTTGTGGGAGCAGAATGCTAACAAGTTTTTGCAGGTTTTCTTATAATGATTGCTAGAAAACCCATGTTTAAATGCTTAAAAATGAACAAATTTTTGGTCTCTCATGGAATGCATGTCTAAATATTAGAAAAAAATTCATTGGAATGTTTGGATAGTTTAATTAAGAAAATCCACTCTTGAATAACAAGTATTAAAAACTAAACAAATGCAATGAACACTTCATTTAAAATGCAAATGAACATCATGTGAAAAGACTTCCATTTTGGGGCTTAAAATAAATCCATCAAATCTTGAATGTCTACGGCTAAACTCGTTCTTATTCTCTCCTTTTAAAAGCTTTCTCGATCAATTTCCTTTTGTTGACATGATTTATTTTTTTGACCATCACTGTGAAGTTCGAAATGAACAAATTGAATGTTAAGATCATGTGTGTCTTCAAAAACTAGTCTACTAAGATACACTAAAGCATCCGAAATAGAAATAAATGAAGTGCCTTGCGTGTTTTGAGATTGTACCTTTTAGCATATCTTTGACTTCTCTATTTATTGCAAAGAACCATTTAAATACATGACACATGTACTAAAAGTTGTTAGCAAGATCATCTGCAACAACTTAGGAGTGCTTCTAGCGAGTTCATCCACCTTTGGGAAGAGCGTCCCCTTTGGTGAGAAGCTCAAATTGGTAAATAATTTGGCTAGTATATAAATGAGGGGAAAGGTAAACTTTCTCACTCTATCACCCAAGTTTGGGTTGTGTGTTTTTGGGGGTAGCCTAAGGTGGGAAAACTTTCCCATGATTTCAACATGTCCAAAATAATCCTTAAGTGGGTCACATACGTAACAACCGTTTGGAAAGACTCCATAGACCTAATTACGAACCAACTTAGCAGCTACCCTTTTATCCTTGGTATGTTATTTGTGATGCAAGGGAAACAACATCCCCCAAGATTACTCACCATTGTGCTCCCCTAGTAGAGGCATAAGGCTACTTGGGTTTCATCTCTAAGGGTCGTTGTTCCCACAGAAGGGGGACTTCTATTTGCCATGCCTTGAAGATTCTTTGATGTGTATCATTTGTCGATTGACTCTTGTATCGACTCACCTCTTCGATTAGAGGGACATATTGCACTAGAATTAGGAGACATCAAGTTGTGGGTTGTTGAATAGCATATTACAACCAAAATTTGACCTCGGAGATAAAGAGTGTATTTGAATTTTCTTATTTGTACAAAAGACCCATGAGAAATATTTGTAAAAACTTACACAATTTCTATGATTACTATCAAATCCTTTGCTAAAGAGATCATTTGTTTGTCTTTCTCAAAGTTGCTTTGTTCTTTGAGAAATTGTTTGCTCATAATCTATCACATCAAAAAAGGGTCCTATCCTTATTATCCCAAAAATAGTTGTTAGCAAGTCCATTCGCAACAACTTTAGTTTGGTTGGTTCAACTTTAACTTGTTCAAAACTATCCTTGTTATCTCAAATACAAATATTAACCAAATCTAGTTGCAACCAAACTTTCTTCTCCTTGGTCCAAATTTGTACTTTTCAAAACACCCTTGTTATCTATCTTGCTTGACTAAAAACTTTCCTTGTGAACAAAACATTTGTCATCAAAATAGGTCATCCTTACCTTTGTTCAAAAGGATTGTTAGCAAGTTTATTCGCAACAAGCTTAAACCTAGCTTGCCCCGCTTTACTACATACATCCTAAAGAAAACACCCAAACCACTTTACATAAACACACTATTCTCATGAAAACTAGTTACTCCTCAACTGTTTTATGTTTTCAACCCAATGTTAAAAGGTATACTTAGTGTAGTCACTGCCTATAAAATCCCACAATTGTGAGAAAATCTCCTAGAGTTATCTCATGTCAAGCCAAACCAAGACCAAATTTAAAAAGGCTAAACTTCCACAAATACCAGTTTACAAGGAAATAGAAGTAGAGCACAAGAAGTATACCCCCAACCCAAGGATCTCTAAACTAGACCAAGTTGAGATAGATGGTGTGAATGTTGCACTACAAACTGAGTGTGATTACAAAATTCAAAACCTAACTCTCTGACGAGGTGTCAACCATAGCCTTATCAATAACTCTACTGTTACTTACTCTAATTAGGTCCTTCTTTTTCCACACACATTTATGCACTTATCTCCTCATAGGCTTAGTCTTTCAAATAGTTCCACCATCCCATTTAAGCATTTAATAGAATCATCTCCTCCCCTTTTTTCATCAAACTTAGGTTTTCAAGAATCCTCCAAATTAAGCATCATTAAGCCATAATATCCTTCATTAGTTCACTCCATACTTACGAGCATTTAGCATCACCTAATTGAGCTTTGTTTCCCTAAATAAATCTCCACTCATCTTACTATCATAGTTGTCTCTAAAGTAAGCATTGTTTAGGACAAACTATCACTTGTGTCCCACATCACCTTAAGAAAAAGGTTGGGGTACACACTTGATCTCCATTTGTCCTCCCAAAAGGTCACAAGGCTACCTTAGGGCTTGATATCACCACCACATTCTCAAGCTCACACTTAAGGGAAACAAAATCTTCTTCACTTAGTACTGTATCATTTAGGCTTCCTAGATATCACTAAAAAAAAACATTTTCATGCATCCTCCTTGCATCTTAGGAAATTCCTCCACTCTAGTCATCTTTTCACATACAATTATCATCATCCTTTTTGCATTCCATCTTTAGGAAAATCAGCATTTCATGCCACCTACCAAATGTTTCAGTAAGAATAAATGGAAAGAGAAGGACATGGATCCTAGTCTTAGTAGTAGCATAGTTGGGGCTCATCCATACCCCATTGTTTCCATGACACCACCAGATCCACCACCACAAACCCTCGAAGAAATGGACTCTTCAATAGATATTGATGCTTTCATGAACCAACCTAGACATGCAACCATTGTTAATTCCATCATAGATAGAAATAGGGAGACCATCATGGAAAACTTCTTAAGAGACAATGTTGGTGCCTTTGATTTTGGATGACCATCACCTCCCAACATTACAGATCCTACACACCCTCTGTTTGGATGGCAACCACCATCTGTAGGGTCATCAGTTCCTCATAATCCTTTCTTTTCATCAAATAGTGGGTACCAACCAACACAAGTAGAACCAATAGACACGAATATCCCCTCAACCTAGGTCACTACTCTCATTCCATAGAACAGTCAACCCTTAGTTCACACCACATCCCAACCAACCACAAGTGTATCATCTACATCTGCTTCCACCATTCCTATCCCTACTTCACAATATACTCCCTTTTCACTTAGTAACACTGCATTTTTCCTTCTATCTCAAAACACATCCAATAAATTTACTAGTACCATAAACATCCAACCTACATCCTAGTACACTATAGGAATGCCTCCATTAGGGTTGAATACTTCATCTTCCATCCCACCCAACATCACTAGCAATCCATTTGTCACTAGCCAAAGTACATCGGCCTCATTTCCTTTAGGACCTTGGAGTTTTGGTATGGCATGAGTACCTACCACTAGTATCCCCTTCAACACTACATCCATGCCCATATCTTAGTCACATTCACCCCTTCCTCCTCAAGTCTATTCATTACCACCCATTACCAACTATTTTTCTATGCCACCCTTGGACAATAGCCAAACCACCCCTCCATAACAATACCTAGATGTTAACACTCTTCCTCACATCAACTACCTAGCCCTTGTTAATACTTAGTTACTTTCCCAAGCAAGAGCACAACCAACATATATTGGGCAAGGTATACACTCCCAAAGCATGGCCCAAGACCTACACTACCATCTTTTCAACCACAATCATTACACCAGCAGTATGCCTAGGCATCCCCACAAAATTATCTAGTAGGACGACAACCTCATACCTATGTTCCCCAACAACAATCTACCCAGCAGATGTAGCAATATGCCCAAACTACATTCCAACAACCCATAACATCTATCCCAACAGTAGTGCAACCTCTTTTTTCAGGCACCACCATATGGTAGTCAAGGTTTCCATATCAGCCTTCAACATCTAATACATATCCTACACTGGAGGAACTTAGACTGGGGGCACCCAAACTAGGGGCACCTGTTTCCCTACCTATAAACTCTAAATGGGAAGAGATGAAAAATTCTCTCAAAGCCCTCAAGGATAGGACAAACTCAAAAACTTTCAAATTCAAAAATGATTTCCTATATCTATTTGACAAAATCATCATGATGACACCTTTTCCTCAACATTTTAAGATCCCCAAGTTTGATAAATTTAGAGGGAAAAGTGACCCAGTTACACATGTTAAGGAATTCTATATGCACTGCCAAGAAGTGGCCTATAATGATGTGTTCCTCATGCAACTTTTTTCAAAAAGCTTAGGAGGCCCTGCCTTTGAATGGTTTTTTTGTATACCCCAAGGTACCATTAAGACCTTTGCTGATCTTTCTGAAGCCTTTGTGGCTCAATATGCTCATCTAGTCGAGACTGAACTATATGTAGTTGACCTAGTTCATACCAAGCAAAAGGGATGAGAAAGCCTTGCCGAATACTTACAACATTGGCAAACCCTCACCACTAGGATCTCATGCACTATCCCCGAATGTCATCTTGTCAAAATTTTCATTAATAATGCACATCCTAGTCTTGCTCACCACATGGTTATGAAATTTTTACAAACTTATAAAGATGTCAAGGAAAAAAGGATGGGCTCAAGAAAGGGCTCATCAAGGATGGTGCCATCAAAATTTACAAGTAAAACACTCAAGACCGAGGTCCAAGCAATGACAAACCACACTATTGGAATAAAAACAAAAACATAATTATTGATGGCTTGTTGATAATTGAAATTTTTGTGTTGTCAAGGTAGTAGCCAACATTCCTACCACATTTTGTCAACAACAACTTTACCAACAACAACCACCAATCTATCAGTAGCTGCCTATGATAAACAATCAACACAATGTCCAAATACCTAGCCACCAAAATTATACTAATGCTATCACACTTTTAGCTAGACCTAAACCACATGTTCAAAGACAACCTTTTGTATACACCCCATTAGGGGAGCCCCTTGATGAAATCTTTGAGAAACTAGCCAAGGATAATCTTATTAGACACCCACAAACACAACCCTTGGAACCAAATCAATTTAGGGAATCCTTGTATAAGGATAATGAGTTTTGCAAATTACATCGTGTCAAAGGACATACCATCCTTAAATGCATCCAATTCAAGGACTATGTCCAAGACCTTATTGATTAGAAGGAGATCATTGTAGGGGCACCTGCCTCACCAAATGCAGGATTATTGATATACCAAAATGATTTTCCTCCCCATAACACTAACACAAGTAAGGCATCAACAAATACTCTTGTCAACAAACCCAACCATGCTCAAAATAAACGAGAAGATAACCAAGATAAATCTCAAAACTACACCTTAACCTACTTAGACTATGGAAACCTTATTGGATACATATCACAAGTTGAGCTTTCTATCAATGTTATAAACATCAAAGGCCTAGGCACCCAATGTGTGGTTACTACTCGACAAACTTGACTCAATTTAGCTAGCCCATCTGTATCTACACCATCAATACCACCTCCATTGAGACCACCTTCATAAGGATCATCCCCATTAGGACCACAATATAATATCTTGGAACACCTTGGAAATATGCTAGCCCAGAATTCTATTCTAGATCTCTTACAAATAAGCCCACTTTATCAAGAGATCCTCAATAGTACTCTCCATGAGTCACACATCCCCACTGACATAAATGCCACCAAGTTTCGCAACTTGGTTGGACATCTTTTTGCATCATGTGCTCTATCCTTATAAACCTTTGACATCCCAATACTTGAACCTGACCATATACTCCCACTTCGCATAGTTGTTATGGTTTCTGACTTTGCAGTCAAAAGGGTCATGATAGATAATGAATCAGCTTTAAATCTATGTACCTTAAAGTTCATCAAACAAGTAGGATACACTGAGGCAGATATCCTTAATGAGGTTATTACCATCAAATCATATAACAACTTGGAGTGCACCACCAAAGGAACCATTTTGCTATCTATCAGGGTTGGCCCAGCCATTCAAGAAATAGTTTGTCAAGTAGTTGATCTTAATCTTCCATACAATATCCTCCTTGGCCGACCATGGATTCACACCATGAAAGCTATTTCATCCACATATCATTAGTGCATCAAGTTTTTGCTTAATGGCACTAAAGTAACCATCCACACATACCTTGAACCCTTTGCTTATTGCAATGTGGTCAAAGCTTCATACACCAACCATTGTCCTGGAATTGAAATTGGTCACACCATGGCTAGTTCCTCTGGCAATTGTCACGATCTGAATACCATTTTAGTTTCCACCCTTTCCACGGTTAAGATCAACTACCAAGGTTGTAGAGAGTATAGTCTCACATATGCTTTTGATGTTGGTGCTTTACCACTTGATCCACATACTCAAGGGTGCCCAACATATTAGAGACCAAAACTAGCTACAACCCCTAAACTCAGGCAACTGGGCTCTATCACATTTACTACCAAAGATATTCTCAATGAAGATAAAAATGTTCTAGACATTAGTGCATGGCTATACAAAGAGCCACCTCTGAAAAGTAAAGAACTTCTCAATCACCTCAAACAAAAATACCCATGGTCACATTGCCTTGCTCTTAAGTAACGGGATTATCAAGGAGGTGAGTTTGTCGATTTGGAGTCAGGCATTAAGCATCCTGTGGAAGCATACAAAGAATAGAAAATGAAAGGCCTAGACTATGGACTTTCCATCATTGGAGGCACCATGATTCAAGTTCATGCCTTCACAAACATCCAAAATAGTCTCGTTGAGGTTGAAGACATTCTTAAGGAGGTAGAAAAGAAAGCCTACAATGATATCTTCTTTGATGAAATTATCCTAGGAGCTTCTATGGTCTACCAATTATCCCTAAATCTCATAGACCTACCACTCACTCACCTTGAACTCATTAATTGGGACCAACCAAGTGTTGTCCATGTTGATGAATTCTCTATAGAGCATGCACTCCTTCGATTCATGGGGATAGAAACACCACATAAATAGCCTCCACCACCATCAACATATGTCTACAAATTGGATCTACTAGGTTACTTTGGGGAGGAGGAAATCTCCAATCACAAAATTGAACTAGAAAATAAAGCAAACAAAAAGAAAAGCAAAGCAAAACCATCCTCTAGTGAAAATTCCTCTGGAGCACCATTGAATGATCCAAAAAATGAAAATAAAATAAAGGACACATCCAATGGTGAAAACCTCTTAGAGGCACATGAGGATGGAGATTTCATCCTCCCCACACAGGATCATAGGCTTTCCATATCATCAGTCTTAACAAGGAAACTAGACTGGTCAATATTAGTCTGACCGAGGTACCACAGATCACATATATTGCAACATCTCTACCACTCGAGTAGGCAAAGCTTCTCATTGAAGTCCTTCATGAAAATGTTGGTCACTTTGCATGGTCCTATCAAGACATGTTGGGGTTGGACCCCAAGCTAGTGGTACACCATTTGGCCATGGATCAAAAGGCTAAACCTATCAAGCAAAAGCTCCATAAGATGCAACCCAAAGTTGCCTTACTAGTTAAAGTGGAGTTATAAAAATTTCTTGAGGCAAAGATCATTTGCCTAATCGACTATTTAGAATGGATCTCCAACATGATACCTATCACAAAGCCTTTTGGTGACATTAGGATTTGCATGGACTTCCAAGGATCTCAACAAGGCTTGCTCGAAGGATGATTTCCCATTAGCAAACATAGACATGATTGTTGATCTCACCGCAAGCCATGAGCTCTTATCACTCATGGATGGTTTCTCTTAGTACAATCTAATTTAGATAGTAGAGGTAGACTAACATAAGATAGCATTTACCACCCCTTTGGGGACATTCTATTATAATATAATGCCATTTGGATTAAAGAATGCCAGGGCAACATATCAGTGTGCCATGACAATCATCTTCCATGACCTCATCCATAAAACTTTTGAGGATATGTGGATGATATTTTATTCAAATCTCTTAATACACTTGATCACTTATCTCATCTGGAGGAAGTGTTTGATTGATTGGTTAAATATCGTCTCATGCTCACTCCTAAGAAATGTGTGTTCAGCGTTACCTCAAGAAAGCTCCTGGGTTTCATTGTATCACAACATGGTATTGGGATTTATTTTAAAAATTTCAAAGCCATTGTGGATATGGCTCCTCTTGAGACACTCAAGCAACTTTGCTCTCTTAAGGGGAAACTACAATTAGTCAAACGATTCATCTCTCATCTCACTGATAAGTGCCAACCGTTCACACATTTACTCAAAAAGGATCAAAATTTTAGGTGGGACCCCATTTGCCAATGTAACTTTGAACTGATCAAGCAGTACTTGGCTAATCCACCTATATTGGTTCCTCTAGTTACAGGTTGTCTACTCATCTTATACATCATAGCTACCCCAACAGCACTAGGTGCTCTTCTCACACAACTTGATGATATAGGCAAAGAAAGGGCTATTTACTACATCAGCCATACTCTAGTTGGATATGAGCTCAATTGTACACCAATGGAAAAATCTTGCTTAACCATGATATTTGCCACTCAAAATTTGTGTCATTATATGTTAAGCCGCACTGTGCAACTAATATCCAAATTTTGGTCCATTATAGTATATGTTGTCATGCACAATGCTCACAGGGCACCTAGCTTAATGGGTCATGCTTCTTAGCGAATTTGACATCAAATATGTCGACCAAAAGGCTATGAAAGGCCATACTATAGTAGATCACTTGGAAGATGCACCTTTGGTTGTAGATCACCCTCTCATTATGGGATTCCTAGATGAACACCTCTACTTAATAGAAGAACAACCGTCTTGGAAGTTATACTTTGATGGATCTTACACATCCCATGGCTCCGAAGCTAGCATACTCTTGGTCACATCTCAAGGAGATTACATTCCTAAATCTTTTAAACTACAATTCCAGTGTACCAACAACATCTCAGAGTATGAGGCCCTTATTTCAGGACTCAAAATAGTAGTTGAGTGGAACATCACAAAGCTATAGGTCTTTGGAGATTCACAACTTATCATCAAATAGTCCTAGATAAGTATCAGACCAAGGATGATAAGTTGCAGCCTTACAAAGAGTTAGTAGACTAGTTGAAGGAACATTTTACTCAAATTCAATTCATATAGATACCTAGATTGCAAAACAAGGCCACAAATGCCATGGCCACTATTGGCTCACTTTTGGAGATCCCTCGAAAGGCTACGCAATATGAATTCTTAGTTGAGCAGCTACATGAGCTTGCATACGAGAATGATGAATCAACATGGGTATGCATCTTGGTTGGTCCCCAATCCCCATGGTACCATGAAATTCATGCTTACCTACAAAATGGTATCATATCTCCCCATCTCACACGAACCCAACACCAAAACCTCATTCATAGAGCATCTCGTTATACTAGCACAGCTCAAACCTATATCATCATGGCTATCATGATACTCTCTCTCAATTTTTAGACAAAAATGAGGCTATAATGGCCCTTAAAGAGGTACATGCTAGACTTTATGGTGCTTACACAAGCAGAATAGTTCTAGCTAAGCAAATACTTCGAGTTGGATATTATTGGCCTACTCTAGAGCATGATGCATGTGACTTTGTGAAAAGGTGTCTACCCTGTCAACAACATGCAAATTCAATCTAATCCCTAGCTCAAGATCTACAACCTATTGCATCATTTTAGCCCTTTGCATGTTGGGGGTTTGACCTTGTTGGTGTTATAGTACCTCTTTCTTCAAAAGGACACAAGTGGATAATCACTGCCACCAATTATTTTACTAAGTGGGTGTTAGGATTAAACCATAGATAGAAATAACAATTACATGCAAATATAAACAATATGAGAAAATAATAGATCACACAGAAAAGAACACAAGACACCAAGATTTAACGCGGTTCACCCAATCCTTGGGCTACATCCACCAAACAACAAGTTCGATATTATTATGATCCACTGATTACAACCTTATTACAATTTGTAATCCCTTACAGCTCAATACCGCCACAAGAACCAATTTTTGCATCACAACAATAAAAAAATCCCTAACCCTAAGCCTTTTTATACGAGTATTTTTACCGCTTTATGGTTATAATTAATAATTACATGTTGGCCCAAAATCCTAATAAAATACGGCCCAAAATTATTTTTTTAGCCCCAAAGAATTTATGAAGTATGTATAGTACTTTCCTGATCAATTACCGCAACTAACAGTGGGTAGAGGCAGTTCCTCTTGTTACTTCCACAAGAGTTTAAGTATCCAAATTTATCCTCTATCATATCCTCTGTCGCTTTGGCATCCCCGTGACCATTTTTACTGAGCACGGAGGTAATTTTGAAAATCTCAATTGTTGGAATTCTTTTAGATTAACTGAGAAGGGGGGTAAATCAGTTAATCAAGGTCCATATGTCATAATAAAACTCTTTTTTTCACAATTCAGCGAACCCATATGACATTCTTAACCATGCGTGCATTCACTGTGTGTAAACCAAAACTAATATGTTACTATTAAACTAACATGCAGAAATGTAAAAAATAAAACACAACACATCCATCAGTACACTTGATAGAATGATTTAACGTGGAAACCCAATTTGGGAAAAACCACCAATAACATGCTACTCCTTTTTCACTCTTCTGAAGTGATGCCATGTTAAAGGCCAACCTTGTTAAAGGTTACAACACACACTGTTAAATGTGACCGGGTTAAGGGATTTCAACTACCCTATTAAAAGTGAGCCTTGTTAGAGGACTTTAGGTCATTCACTTGGAATGCCACCCTATTAAAGGATTTTCCAATGATAGTTAAGTCAACCTTTCTCCAAAGGATTTTACCCTAATCTGATACAATTGTTAGAGAGTAATAGTAGAGTTTGATCTGATACAACTTGCAACCTTACTTGCAGATTACAGATTACATTTCAGTCCTTAACTCTGCTTGGCTTCCTATCTTTGTAGTTTTGACAGCTTGTTCACCCTTCAAGCATTCATCCTTCTCTAGCCTTCTTGCTTAGCTCACCATTACAGACTTCTTTTCTTGGGTCACTTGATGAAGCAAACCCTCTTCATTCACCATGTTAGATTTTTGCATCCAAAATTTCTCTAGCCTTCAACTTTTTTCCTCATGACTAGACACCCCTACATATAGGGAATTAGAACTCTTTTTCCTGCTCAATATCCATCTCAACAATTAGGGTTTTCAATGGATTAGGTAGGATACAATGTATCTACCCCATATCTTGTCTTCTCTAGAAACTTCTCCTAGAATCCATTAGAATTCGCCTTAAAAACAATTTACATAAGATTATGTGTCTCCAGTTCATCAATCTTATCTTCCTCCAAATTTACAAGTTCCAAGAAAACAAACTTGTTGGCTTTTATTTGGTGAATCTTCAATCTTTTTTGTAATGTAGCAGCTCGACATTATCAATTTACTAATGCTTGACATATATTGTGTTACTTAACATCAATTGAATTTTACTAGTGCTCGACACATACTAAAAAATACTCAGCATCTACTAAATTTTACTGGTGCTCAGCACATACTGAAAATTACTCATCATCTACTAACTTGCTCGACATCCACTAGAAAATACTTTCACTCGACTCCAACTAAATTTTTTCTCATCTTGCACTAACTTTACTCGGCACCTTCTATAAACTTGGTCAAGCTCAACAAGTGAACTTAGTCCAATCTTTTTTATCTAAACTTTCTAAGTATAGCCAAACATTTTGTAACCTCAAGTAGATCATCAATACATTATGTTATCACTTTCTTAACTAATTCTTACACTTCAATACATAATCATAACTCAACCTTTCCTCTAGGTACTTTTGTTACATCTTGTTGATCAAATCCTCTTCATCAATCAACTAAGTGATAGTTCTTGAAACATATAAGCAATTGTCTTACAACATATAGCAAGCTTGACATCAGTGACAAAACAATGATTGAAAACACTTATTCAACAATAACAATCTTTCTACTCAAATGATCTTTTCAATCATATATCAACAATCTCCCTCTTTGGCATTGATGGAAAACCAAACTGATCAACCAATCAAATAAATGATAAACTAACTAGGTTGAAATAGTAAGGCAATACCAAAAAGAAATCTTGTGAATAAAACTTCTCCCTCTGTCAGCAACTCCTTCTTAGGTTACAAAATAACTCTTATCTGATTCTCATCCCTCTTTCTTGCTTCTAGTCTTCTAATCTTTTGATGATGAACCTTTACTTCATTGTTCTTCTTTTACACTGTACTTTCTCCCTTTTACTTAATCTTCTACTTTTGATTTTCTTCCTCTTGATCAGTTTCTTGTACTTTCTCCCTCATTGACAACAATGCCAAAGACATGTACTCAACACTTGGCATCTTCTATATATGCAAACATAGGCTTTTGTAGGCTCTTTAATTTTCTCCCTCTATCACCTTGCTTGTGATTGATTTGAATTCCAGCTCTGTATTTACTTTAAGCAACTTCCTAAAGTAAGATCCACTACATCAATTTGCATGAAATGAATGTCAACTTGTTTGATGCGAGGTACTCCCTTTATCTTTTACATAGCCTTTGATAGGGGTGTCGCCCCTATTTTACCTCTCAAATACTCATAAGCATCCTTAGGTAATGCTTTGGTGAAGATATCAGCAATTTTCTCCTTTGTGTTGATATATTCTATCTTCACCTCTTTGTCTTGAACCAACTCCCTTACATAATGATACTTTATTGCAATGTGCTTTGTCTTTGTATGCATGACAGGATTCTTTGATATATTTATAGCACTTGTATTATCACAATAAAGTGTCACTGGTTCAGTGATCTCTTCCTTCATTTAGTAACTATTTGATCCATACAGTGTTTGTGCAATTGATAGTAGCAGCAACATACTCTGCTTTAGCAGTAGATTGGGAAGTACAACTCTACTTCTTGCTTGTCCATGTAACAAGTCTTCTACCTAAGAAAAATTCTCCTCCATTGGTGCTCTTTCTATCATCAATATTTCCAACCCAATCATCATCAGTATAGGCTTTTAACTCAAAATTTTCATTTTTATTATAGTTTAAGCCATACTCTTATGTTCCTTTCAAGTATCTCATTATCCTTTTTACTGTCATCAAGTGATTCTCTATAGGATTAGCAAAGAATCTAGCAACTATCCCCACAGCTAATGCAATATCAGGTCTATTGTGTACTATGTATTATAATTTTCCAATCATGGATCTATACAATGTTTGATTGACCTCAGCTGATTCATCATTCTTTGATAGTTTGAGTGTTGTTACCATAGGTGTACTTACTAGTTTTGAGTCCTCAAGTCCAAAAGTCTTCAATATCTCCTTGATATATTTTGACTAAGTGATATATACACCATACTTCATTTGATATACTTGTAGTCCCACAAATAATTTGATTTCACCAAACATTGACATTTGAAACTCTTACTTCATCTGATTTGCAAAATCTTTACATAGAGCATCTTGTCCTCCAAATATTATGTCATCAACAAATATCTCAAATAACAGTATACCTTCTTCTTCATCTATCTTCATGTACAAATTGTTGTTATCATCTGTCCTTTCAAATCCAATTTTAACAAGATAAGTATGAAGTCTCTTATACCATGCTTTTGGTGCTTGTTTCAATCCATAAAGAGCTTTGTGCAATTTTCATACCATGTTCTTATTGTTCTTGTCCACAAATCCTTCTAGCTATTTTATGTAGATCTCTTCTTTTAATATTCCATTCAGAAATACAAACTTAACATCCATTTAATAAACTTTAAAACCTTTGTATGCAGCATAAGCAAGCAAAATTCTTACTCCTTCCATTCTTGCAACAGGGGCAAATGTTTCACCATAGTCAATTCCTTCTTGTGCATACCCTTTGCAAACTAGTCTTGCTTTGTTTCTTGTTACTTCACCATTCTCATCTAACTTGTTCCTGAATACCCATTTTGTGCTAATCACATTCTTGTCCTCTGGTCTAGGAACTAGGCTCCAAGTCTTGTTCTTTTCTATCTGTTGAATTTCTTCTTACATAGCCTTGTACCAATCATCATCTTCCAATGCATCTCTTACTATCTTAGGTTCCTTCATGCTTAAAAAATGTGCTTCATCTCTCAACTTATTTCGTGTCATTGGCCTTGCATCTTTGTCTCCAATTATTTGATCTACAGGATGGTGTCTTTTGACATATTTGGACAATCTAGGCTCAATTCTTGTGGCTGCATTTTGTCTCTTAGTTTCAATATCACTATGTGCATCTCCACTAGGTATTCGAGTATCTCTTTCATGTGTGCCAATCTCAAAGTCAAATTGTGGATTCTCCTCATTTTGCAACTCGGCATTTGAATGCAACTTGACATTCACATGATGTGACTCGACAATTGTTGAAACTTGCTGTTGACTTGCTCCATGATTTGTAACATCTTCTTCAGTAGGTATTCCTTCATAATACTATGCAAATGTCTTGTAGTCTTTTGCTTCTTTTGTAGTTTCGGCCTCATGTGCTTCTATAAGCTCATCAAAACTCATATTTGCACTTTCCACAATTTTCCTAGTGTTAGTAATTAAACACTTATAAGCTTTACTTCTTGTGGAGTAACCAAGGAATATACCTTCTTTGCTCTTTGCATCAAACTTTCCACTCCTAACATCTTTAAGAATATAACATTTGCTTCCAAATACCTTAAAATATTTCACATTAGGTGGATGACCATACCATAGTTCAAAAGGTGTTGAGTGAGTACCTTCCTTTACTTGCACATGGTTCAGAGTGTATACTGCAGTACTTATAGCTTCTCTCCAGTATTTTAGAGCAACATTTTTCTCCATCATTAGTGTTTTGGCACAGTCCATTATAAATCTATTTCTTCTTTCAGCAATTCCATTTTATGGAGGGGTCCTAGGTGTTGATGTCTGTCTCTTCATTCCTCTGTCATTGCAGAACATCTCAAATTCATGTGAAGTGAATTCACCCCCTCTGTCTGATCTCAAACATTTCAAGCTCTTACCTATTTCTTTCTCAACTCTTGCTAAGTACCATTTAAACATTTGAAAAGCATCTAATTTTTTTTAGGAATGTGACTATCATCATTCTAGAGTAATCAACAACAACTAGCATTATA
Organism: Cupressus sempervirens; assembly: GCA_028749045.1. Taxonomy (NCBI): domain Eukaryota; kingdom Viridiplantae; phylum Streptophyta; class Pinopsida; order Cupressales; family Cupressaceae; genus Cupressus; species Cupressus sempervirens. Next base: position 89,905,344 of record CM053786.1, on the reverse strand, counting down.
TACATGTCTCCTTTGTAGATTTGTACTTCAATAGGTCCACACAAGTCAGTATGAACAATTTCAAGTATTTCTTGAGAGGTATAAGCTTTACTTTTAAAGCCTGATTTTGTCATCTTGCCTAGCTAACATTTTTTGCATATTATATTTTCTAGTTTCTTCAATTTAGGCAAGCCTCTCACTCTCTTCATGTTACTTATACTAATCAAATTATCAAAGTTGACATGACATAATCTCTTGTTCCAAAGCCATACATCATCAAATTTTGCCATAAGACAAGTAGTGTCTTTTATATCCAAATAGAACAGATTACTCCTAGTTTGATCACCTTTTCCAATCAAATTCCCATTTGTATCATATATCTTGGCTGATTTATTTTCAAACTTAACTTTGCATCCCAAATTGTTCAATTGTGACACACTTAACAAGTTATAATTCAAACTTTCAACATAGTAAGCATTGTCACATGTGATCTTGTCTGTAAACTTAATAAACCCTTTTCCTTTTATTGAACATGGTGCATCATTACTAAATCTTATACTATTTCCATCATAACAAGTTAAGATAATGAACTTACTTTTGTCTCTAGTCATGTGATGTGAGCATCCATTTTCAATGATCCATTTGTCATTCTTGTTTACACAAGTCATAAGTGCAGTAGCCTCATCCTCATCTTATTCATCCTTCATTGCAACATATACCACTTATCATCATTTTCATCAGAGTTATTTTCATCAGCAAAGTAGCATGACTTCTTGCCTTTATCTTTGTAGTCTCTTCCATCATCTTCTCTTATGTTTTTTTGCTTGTTCCCTTCTCTGAATTTTTTCTACGTACATCTTGCTGCAATATGACCAACTTCATTGCAATTAAAATAAATTATAGGAAGCTTACCTTTAAATTTACCTTTTCCTTTGTGAAATCTTCTGGCTAGCAATGCTTCCAATTGTTCAATGTCTTCCTCATCACTACTGCTCTCATTGGATGCATACTTTATCTCTCTTTTCTTCTTCTTTGGCTTTACCTCCTCAGAATCCTTCAGTAACACTTTTTCTTTGAAGGCTAATTCAATACTTTCTAGTTGGTAGTTGTCAAAATTAGATAACTCAAATGCAGTGAGTCTTCCTACTAGACCTTCAAGGGTTAGATCATTTCCTGGTATACATCTTAGCTCTTGGATTGCAGACAATCTAATGGCATACACAAGCAACAGTGTTCTCAAGACTTTACTCAGCACAATATCATCATCTATTTTACCAGTAGCACCCTTTATTACACTAACAAATTCTTTAATTCTAGCAACATATTGAGCAATGTTTTCACCTTCTTTCATTCTCATGTCATCAAACTTACCTCTTAGGCTTTTTGACTTGGCTCTTTGAACATTTTTGTCTCCTCCATAGATAGTGGTTAGGGCATCCCACATTTTCTTTGCACTTTTAAGTTCCTTGATGTCATCAAACTCGACATAGCTTAGGGCAAAGGCAATCTCCAATATCGCCTGATTGTGTTCTTTCGTTTTCTTCAAGTCTTTAAAAGTTAGGGCTCCTGCTAGATCAACATGTTCTATTGTAAAGCAAGTTTGTGCATAATCTCCAAGTCCTCCAAAATGTAGCTTCATCAAACTTTGCCATGCAGAAAAGTTATCTCTGTTCAACTTGGGTACCTCTCTTTTTGACATCCTGATATTTATGCTTCTAGTACCTTAAAACTAATCCTTTCAAGAAACTACTATTTAATACCAATTGTTGGAATTCTTTTAGAATAAATAAGAGGGGGAGTGAATTAGTTAATCAAGGTCTAGATGTCATAATAAAACTTTTTTTTTCACAATTCAATGAACCCATATGACATTCTTAACCATGCATGCATTCACTGTGTGTAAACCAAAACTGATATGTTACTATTAAACTAACATGCACAAATGTAAAGCATAAAACACAACACGTCCATCAGTACACTTGACACAATGATTTAACGTGGAAACCCAATTTGGGAAAAACCACCAGTAACATGTTACTCCTTTTTTTCGTTCTTCTGAAGTGATGCCCTATTAAAGGTTACAACACACACTATTAAATGTGACCTAGTTAAGGGATTTCAATCACCCTATTAAAAGTGAACCTTGTTAGAGGACTTTAGGTCATTCACTTGGAATGCCACCATGTTAAAGGATTTTCCAATGATAGTTAAGTCAACCTTTCTCAAAGGATTTTACCCTAATATGATACAATTGTTAGAGAGTAACAATAGATTTTGATCTAATACAACTTGGCTTCCTATCTTTGCAGTTCTGATAGCTTGTTCACCCTTCAAGCATTCATCCTTCTCTAGCCTTCTTGCTAAGCTAGTCATTGTAGACTTCTTCTATTGGGTCACTTGATGAAGCAAACCCTCTTCCTTCACCTTGTTAGATTTTTGCATCCAAAATTTCTCTGACCTTCAACTTTTTGCTTCATGACTAGACATCCCTACATATAGGGAATTAGAACTCTTTTTCCCGCTCATTATCCATCTCAACAATTAGGGTTTTCGATGGATTAGGTAGGATATAATGTATCTACCCCATATCTTATCTTCTCTAGAAACTTCTCGTAGAATCCATTTGAATTCACCTTTAAAATGGTTTACATAAGATTTTGTGCCTCTAGCTCATCAATCTTATCTTCCTCCAGATTTACAAGTTCCAAGGAAACAAACTTGTCAGCTTTATTTGGAAAATCTTTGATCTTTTTAATAATGCAACAACTTGACATTATCAATTTACTGATGCTCAACATATACTATGTTACTCAGCATCAACTAAATTTTACTGGTGCTCGGCACATACTTAAAATTACTCAACATCTACTAAATTTTATTATGCTTGGCACATATTGAAAATTACTCGGCATCTACTAACTTGCTCAAAACTTATTAGTTTGATCAGCATCCACTAGAAAATTCTTTTACTGAACTCCAACTAAGTTTTTGCTCAACTTGCACTAACTTTACTCGACACCTTCTATCAACTTGGTCAAGTTTAGCAAGTAAACTTAGTCCAATGTTTTTCATCTAAACTTTCTAAGTAGCCAAACATTTTGAAACCTCAAGTAGATCATCAATACATTATGTTATCACTGTCTTAGCTAATTCTTACACTTCAATACATAATCATAACTTAGCCTTTACTCTAGGTACTTTTGTTACATCTTGTTGATCAAAACCTCTTCATCAATCAACTAAGTGATAGTGCTTGAAACATATAAGCAATTTTCTTACCAACATATAGCAGGTTTGACATCAATGACAAAACAATGATTGAAAAAAATTCTTCAACAATAACAATCTTTCTACTCAAATGATCTTTTCAATCATATATCAACATCAATATGGAGGAATTATGCACTTCCCTTCATATTCATCACCATTTTTCTAACCCGTAATTTCCACAAAGTAATGGTCAGGCAAAGGCAACTAATAAAACCCTACTCAAAATCTTAAAGAAAGTTGTCAATGATTTCGGCCGTGATTGGCATTTACAAATCAACCCAGCCCTATGGGCCTACGCACCTCATTCTATACATCTACAGGCACAACCCCATACTCCCTGGTCTTTGGTGCTGAAGCAGTATTACCTATTGAGGTTGAACTCCCATCCCTGTGTATTTCTTTGTGGGGCCAGATATTAGATGAGGATTACCAAGTGGCTACACTTACCTAGTTAGATTTACTGGATAAGAAAAGGCAACAGGCCTATGACCACCTCATCCTCTACTAGAATCGCCTCAAGTGCAACTTCAACAGGAGGGTCCATCTGTGCCAATTTCAAGAAGGAGACATGGTCCTTAAAGAAAACATGAAAGTCCAAGCAGATTGAGAAAAGAAAGGTAAGTTTGAGCCCACATGGTTTGGTCCTTATGTGGTCATAGCCTCTTTTAGTTCAGGGGCATATCAGCTATCCACACTTGAAGGTGAAGTCCTAAATGATCGCACCAACATCATTCACCTCAAGAAATTCTATGCCTAAAAATCCTCAGTGTATCCTACTCCCTCAAATATAGGAAAATGGAAGAGAAAAGCAATGAAAAAAGTAGTAAAGAAAAATAAGCATCCAATGGTGGAAACTTGGCAATTCAAACGCCTTAGATAGGTACCTTGGTGAAAACCTAGCTATTAGGTGCCAAGTGTGATTAACCTTTTTATTATCTATTAATGACCTACATCTCCTCCATCACCCCCTCACACCTCATCACACATCTTCCCCTTTTCAAAATATTCCAAGAATTCCATCCTCGCACTCCACCACACTCTAAGCATTTCTTTTTCAACATCCATTTGCCTTGAAAGCCTACCTAAATCACATATTCTACCATGATTAGCATATCTATCCCATCCTTATACCTTACCACATGTACCATATCAGGTGTATTTTATCCTTATACTTTACCACATGTACCATATCAAGTGTATCCCATCCTTGTACCCTACCACATGTACCATATCAGATGTAGTTTATCCTTTTACCCTACCATATGTATCATATCAGATGCATTTTATCCTTGTACCCTACCACGTGTATTATATCAGGTTCATTTTATCCTTTGTATCTTGTCTATGTATCATATCCTTGTAACAACAAAAGTATTCTATGTTTCATACCCTTGTACCAAAAACAAACTTTATGTATCATACCCATGTAACAACAAATGTAATGCATCGATGCTATCTTCATATCCTAAGCTTTTCCCCATCATACGCACACCCACTATAGTATTCTATCATACATTCCTGAGTCACCTACCCATTGTGCAATCATGTTGGTACATTTTCAAGTCTTATAGTAAAACCTCGTGTCACTAGTCAATTGTCTATAAGAAAGGTTCGGTTGCCAATTCTATCCTCATCCCAAACATATTGTCACTAGGTCCTTACATGATGCATCCTTCCTTGTACTTAACCTTGGCCTGCCAGTATCTAGTCCTACCGATCTCTTTGTCAAAAGGTTACTTCATTATGGATTCTTTCTTCAAATATTGGGTTTTTTTATGTATTTTTACTTGCAAAGGTTGTTTCCAAGTGATTTAGTTGTTCCCTCCTCATGCTCACCATGATCTTCTACAGCATGGTGTGCTTTGATTAGGGCAACTCGAAAGCATGGTTTTGACCAAGGTCTTTTTCTGCTTATGAGTCAATCAAATACTACCCTTGCATATTCCAAACATGTTTTCATTCATGATCACATGATGCAATTGGGAAATATTATTTGCTTGTGGATCACCAAGCATTGTTTTTGAGCTAATTTCTTTGGGATTCATGTGTGATGCTGGGGCAGTCCTTGCGTGCTTGTTCAATTCAGTCCTATGTAATATTAGGGAAAAGGCCTTTACGTTCCTAGTAACCTTAGCATATCCCTAATATTCCCATATCAAATAAAGTGCTCACACTACATAGTGGTACTTCTTTACAAAGTACCCCACCCTCAAGCTTCCAGCATATCTCCTCACTCTCACCATTTTGACCCATACACAAAATGTCTTGTTCGTACCACCTTCACACACATTTACACTAGCCTCCTCTTACCCCTTCTCTTCTTACATCACACCTCCCCTCTCTACCCCCACTCCCTCAAAAGCTCTTATCTCCTATTCCCTTTCCCCATCATCCCAAACTCCTACCCAATCCCATCCCCCTGCACCTTCAGTGATATGATGCATCATCCCCCTATACCCCACATGTGTCTCCCTATCACCTAACCTACCTTCCATATCACAATCACTCATCTTCCCAACATTCCCCTAAATCCCTTATTTTTCTTCATTACTTGCATCGGTTGCATTCTTTCTTTACATCACCCCTCTTTTTCACCCTTTGGATCCTTCCATCATTAGAATCTCTTGATTCACTTTCATTATCCTCACACATTGAGTTTATCTTCATTATCACACTCTTACAAATCATCAATCTCTAGGCTATGGTTTCACCATCATCAAATGCATTCTTTATCCTATGTTCACCATCCTTGATTGAGTTTGATTATCATATTCCCACATCATAATTTTTAATTCCTTTATCATATTTTGTCATCATAGCTTATGTTTATTTGTCCTCTCCACCATCATAGTGTTGAATTCATTCACCATATTGCCTCATCATAGATTGTGTTCATTTATCAGGCCTATTATCATAGTTTGAATTTATCTTCTCATATTTCACCATCATAGATTAAATTTATTCATTACATGTTAGGTATGTTTCTCATGGTTCATCATCCTAATCTTTAGTTCACTTAACATATGTTCTTATCATAGCTTTGAGCTCATTTATCACATTTTATCATCGTAATTGGCATTCATTTTTATTATCTCTTCATCATCATAAATCTCATGTTCACTTTATCATAGTTTGCGTTCATTTTATCATAAGTCATCATCATAGTTTATCTTCTTTTTATTATCTATTTTCATAGTTAAAGTCTCTTTTTAGCATAACCATCATCATAAGTTTGCATCCACTTTTATCCATTTTTTATCCTACATTCATATTTCATATCTTGGGTCATGTTTTTATCATTATTCTCTTCTAAACATTCATTTCCAATTCTCTTTTTCAAAAGTCAAAACACATTACATCCATCTCTTAGGTTCGTCTATTCATTATTTTTCTTTGTTATCATAAACATCATCATAAATACAAATTTTCAAAAAACTCATCTTAAAGCACATCACATCCCGCATCACAGACATATCAATACTATCCAACCAAATCACATCATAAACATCACATCCTACATCATAAACATATTAGCACTATCCATACACATCACATCATAAAACATCAAAATCTTGCATCACAAACACATTAGCACTCTCTAAACAATTCATCATAAATAACATATCATGTAGCATGAACTATCAGTAAAATCATGAATCTCATAAACATCACATCCTACATAATGACATCAGTCTCTCGTCTACATCTAATCATATAAAAACATTGACATTGTAGACAAAATCACAGCATCATAAATTCCATACATCCATATCCCACCCCAAAGAATGATCCTATATATATATATATATATATATATATATATATATATATATATATATATATATATATATATATATATATATATATATATATATATATATATATATATATATATATATATATATATATATCAACCACAAAGAATAAAGAATAAATCACCCCTCCCTACAAAAATGTCAAAGTCCATCATAGTCCAAATATCCAGTGTCCATATAATACACAAAACCATAACAAATACACCAAGTTTGTACTCACAACAAAATACATCCAACAGTAGATCCAAAAATCAATAAATCAAAAATAGCATATCACTGCTCTCCATCATCTATCACATCCTCCTCATGGGACCCATAGGTTTCTCTCTCTACCCCTGGCCCTGCTAGTGGTGCAGGTGGTGGCCTGATCTATCCTTCTCCTATCCGCAAGCTCTCTGCCTCATCCCTCCTCCCACTCATCCCCTTGTCCTGCTTCTAGCTCTATCTTGTCCTGTGGCTCTAGTTGTGTGCTGAGACTCACCTATCCTCTATGAACCTCTAGTGCTCCATCCACTCTCTCCCCCTCCTTGCATGCCTATATGGGTCCCAGTTGTCCCTAACCATGTCGGTCATCTGTAATGTTCAATCTGATCCACTGGAACTATTGCATGATATCTCCCCCAATAAGACCTGGTTCTCTCCCTCAACTCCTCAACCTCCCCCTGTAACCTCCTCAACTCATCCATCCCTCCACCTATCACCATCTATTCTCTCAAGGTTTCCACCTCCACCACTAACATATCCCTCTCCTCTTGGATGGTTTCTATATGTGCCTATAATGCCTATAGTCACCACGTCCAACCTACCCTCCACCTACAGTGTCCCCACCTCTATCTCTACTCTATTTTCCTATCCCTATGCTATGTTACATTCATGTCACAACTAATCTTGCTCTACCCTGAGCTAATCTCTCTCTTGCTGTATGTCTCACAGTAACTGGTTGGTGGCCTCATGGATTTGCTACAGGGATACATATTAGCTGGCCAATCCATCATCCCCTCCCCTTGATGACGAGCCCCCTCCACCACTCCCTCCTCCCCCTATTGGCCCCTGTGGCCTCTACTCCTCCTTTGCCTATGGTCTCCTCTCCACTATTGACCTCTCGTCTACCCTCCCTGGTTGTACCTCTCTCTCCTCTTGCCTCTCCTCTCTCCTTTGCCTTTGCCTTGCTAGTCCCTCCTCCTATACCACCACTTTTTCCCACTGTCACAGTCCCTTGGCTATATATCTACCATGTCTAGCTGCTTGAGCTATCTCTCCTACCACCACTGTAGCTCTTGTCACCTACACTTAGCCTACTAGCCTCAACTTCTCAAATCAATCTTGATACTCCTATGTGGAGCCCACAACTACCACTCCACCAAACCAATCCCACTATTGTGTTGCTAACTCCCACCAAGCCTATAGTAATCCTTCTCTCTAAAGCGATGGCCCAAACATCGACAGTGGCTTGCATGTGACCTACTAATACCAGTTTCGCTCCCCTAGAGCCACTTGTACTCATCCTAACTACCACAAGGCCCTATCTGACTGGTACTACTTAGCTATATACTTCCATCACCCAAAAATGAAACATGGTGATATAGTGTAGGGTAAATGTTGTCCCTCCTCTGCCCATGGCCCGAGACCCATGTATGGAATCCATACTACCACTCGAATCTCATCTATCTGGACTCCCCAGTAGTCCACATCCTTGGTATGGTGATACATTAGTGGCCCCCCAGCTATATACAACTGGCTCCTCTCCCTGCCTATCCCTTCATCCAATCGGCCTGAATGCTATGATATGCTCCCACACCCACACCTCTAACAATGTCAGGAATCCTATGTTCCTCCCCTGCTATTCTACTGCCTGATACACTATCAAGTGTAAATCTCAATACAACTCTGCAACCATCAAAGACCCCCAAGCTGCAGGGACTCCAACATCCACTATACGGATAATTGTTAGTATTAATGTCAAAGTCACTATTGTCATGCTTGTATCTGGGGCAATGTACCCTAATACTAGCTCGCATACATAAAAATATATCCACCTCTCCTTAGCTTCCTACTCCAAATGCTCATCCAATGGGAACTGCCCCCTCCAAATCCAATATGCTACTCCCAGCCCCACTAGCCTCTGCACTACTACCTCTCCAGTCATCTCTCTCATTGCCATCACTGGCCTTCCTCACATGGGTAACCTGAAAATCCTATACACATCCTCCGGTGCCATTGTCATCTCCCATGTCGGCAGGTGGAAGGTGTCTATCTTGCTATGCCACCTCTCACACAAGGTCATCACCATTGCCATATAAGTCTTTGTATGGGGTAATCTCGCCAAGTACCCCAAGCTAATGGCATCAATCCTCACCCATTTTGCCGACGTAAAATGCTCTTCGACACATAGAATGGCTACCTGTCACTTGTGTGACACTAGAGCGTCTAGGGACCACTGCACACAAACCAATCACATGTCAATATTTCATTTCATATTTACATCACCTAAAATTATACCACCCCCTCTACCCAATCCCTCCTTTTCTTATGCTCCTTTCCCTTTTTTTTTTTTTCTCACATTCCCATGAACCCTCAAAACTTGTGATCCTGCTAACACGGGTCGTCGTGAGATTGCTCTTTGACATTTTGACCCCTGAACCCTAACCCATGTTCTTGCACAAGCTAAAACCTGAAAATCCCACCAACCCCTCTTATTGTGAGATCATGCTTAGACTTCCCCTATCAGTCAAACCCTGACTTGTTATAGCATTGACCCTACCTGTTGCAGTGACATCGTGTTTTCGCTACATGAAATGCATTTTTTCACATGGGATCATTTTCCCACTACCATGTTCTGATCACTCTCGCAACATGTGACTGACTAAATTCACAATCTTGTGAAAGGTGTTTTCTAAGCCTTTTTTACCCTTCCCCCTAGCCATTTTTGGGGGATCACAATCCTACTAATTCCTATAGCGATCCAACTGGACTCGTGTCCACGGGATCATGTTTTCTATGCTGCGGGAATGCTAAAAATGTTATAAAACAAAAACTTAAAGATTGGTTTTTCAACCCTACTGATCGATCTGGTGTCCGCCACACCCATACTTGTCGTACCACATCTGCTTGATGCTCTGGTCATCCAAGCATAGCCATCATATCATCCAAATCAGAGCTCAAAGCAGCAATATCTTGTCGTCTATATGAAAGCAAATAACCCTTTGTAGCCCCCTCAAGCCCCTTATAGGCCCTCTAAGGTGCCCTATCTTTCTCTTTGACTCCTCTAGCACCCTCCCTTTCCCCCAGCCTTATTTCTTTTTTACTTTTATTATCCTTTCCACCCCCTTTTTAATCCTTCTATGTCCTCATGCTCACCCTGACTTACTATAGCTTTTAAGGAAGTCATCAAGCCTCATGTTCTTTCCTCACCACCTTTTTAAGGGGGCATCACACAGTCCATTCTCTCCTCTCAAAACTGGGGCAACCATGTTGCTTTAAAAAAGTCTTCTTCACATTATCGATATTCAAACTTCTTTGAAATAGTGTTGTTACAACACTATGTCAAAGAGGGGCAAACTGTAGACACCTAAATCTAATTACATCATTAGTTAATCTTATTTAGTCATCCCCTAAAACATTACTAATTAAATATTTATTATTTAATTAATTAATCATCATCCCCTAGTTAATTAATTAATTAAATTAACTATTGTCTAATTGATAAAATCAAATGATAACCCAAAATCAATTTATCAATTAAAGCCCTATTCCTCTATTAAATATAATTAGTCTTCAAATCTATTTAATTTAATCCCACATCCCCCTCTTTATTAAATAAATCATTTAATAAATTATCCTAACCCCTAAAAATATCCTTGCACCCTACCTTTACCCCTAATACAACTCATCCACCCACACTAACCTCACTTAGTTGCTTAACTAACCCATCCCATCAAAGTTAAGCCACTTGCCTCTAACCCCCTTTCTAAAGTAAGTCTAATCCCCCTCCTAAATATGTGCACAACTTTAAGCAAAGGTTAAGACTTGCTAACCCAAGCCAAAGTCAAAAAGTCTCCCTTATCCTCTTCCATCCCTATCCAAGAGCATTTATGGCTCTTACACACAATTAATACCTCTTACATGCCATTAATGTCTCTTACATCCCTCTTACACACTCTTCCTCCCTCATTACTCCATTTGACCAACCATCTTGCCCATCCCCTTACACTCATCCTCCTTGTGACAAGTGTCACTCCTTGATTGGCTCCAAACAAGCACAATTTATGTGCTCCCCTTTCAAAGCATCCTAACCCTCCCTCACCATTCTTCAATCCTTGTATCTTGACCCTCCATCTCTTTACCCCTTGGCCTATAAATAAAGCTCTTCCCTCTCACAATCCATCATCCACTTTTATGCAAACTTATAATGCCCCACTAACCACTACATCACAATCATTTTACACCATCATCATGTTGAAATATATCCACACCTCCATTGTTAAAACCCTCACCCATCTACACAATTGGTAAAAAAACCTACCCATTGGAAGCTTGAGTACAATGTGAGCATAGATCCCCTATCCATCAGGGACATATCTACGCCATCATAGGTTAGACCCAAGGAGCTTATCATTCTTGGTTTGCCTTCCTTTTGGTGGTAACCTCGTCTTATCATAAGTGTTTACTTATTTAATTTTGTGAATTGTTTTATTAGTTAGTATTCAATATTACACTACTAGATTAGGTGATACATAAACTTTTTAAAAATTCCTTTTCTTTTCTTAGTTCATTTCTCAGTTGTTCATTTTGTAGTTTCAGGGTTGTTATCTCAATGTTCTTTCCATTTAGTTCATGATTTGAAATCATCAATTGATTCATTGTATCTAGTTACATGTTAGCAATCCTTTGTACCTCTGATGTCTTCTCTTCTAGTCTATTTTTCAACATCCTTTTGTCATCTTCAATCATGACCTTGTCTTCCTCAACTTTCTTTTTCTGCTCTATCACCTCACATAGTAATACTGATTGGACTTCTTGTTCTGTCTTAAGATTTCTGACCTCCTTAGTTAAGACACCATTCTTTTCCCCAGATCTACAATTGCTATATCAAACTAAGTTGAGTTTCCATTCTCAAACAATTTAGTAATGTCTTCCTCTTGGTAATGAGTGTCATTTTTCTCAATAGCTATCTCTTTCCTTCTCTTCAATGAATGTTGTAATTCATCTATTTCTTTCATGAGTTGGTGTAGGAAAAGTTGAATTTCAATCTCTAGATTCTCAATAGTCTTTCCCAACTTGTAGACTTCTATCTTCAAGATCTTTTGTTAAAGTTACAAAGCTTTCCTTTCCAGAGAACAAGGTTCTGATACCAATTGTTGGAGTTAACAATGGGAAAGTAAACTCTGAGAGAAGGTTGGGAGGATCAGTACTTCAAAACTTTAACCATAAAACATTTACCACATATCCATCTCACAATTTAGCATGTAAATTGAAATAGCTAGCTACACATGTTCATCCATAGCATGAAACAAATAACACATAACGCAATAAGTTTGTTACCCAGAAACTCTCTAATAAGAAGGTAAAACTGGAGAGGGGATGGAACCCACAAATCTTCACCACTACAGTTGTAAAGTGTATCTAATTAAGATTATAATTTTTTGATCATAAACTATGATCTACCCTATAAAAGTTCTTCCCTATTAATGGCTTACAAAGATTGTTAAATCTTACCCTATTAATGGATTTCAATACCCTGCTAGAAGTGTTCCTTATTAAAGGACTTAAACTTGCAATAAAACAAACACCCTATTAAACGATTTACAAAATCTTGTTAAGACTACTCGGTTAAGATATTTTCACTAATTCACCTATTAGAATGTTTCAGTCGTGATCCTTCGGTTAGCACCTCTCTACTAGATACCATATGTCCTCTTTCCTAATGTATACTTGATCATCCTGATCAGATGTATCTCTTATGTCCTTTAATTACTCTACTCTGTTCTCTCTAACTGATTTTGCAATTCATGTCTTTGTTATACACTTCATAGTCACCATGAATGCTCTCTCTACATTTATCATTCAACCTTTTCTTATCATCCACACACTACAAACTCTTTAGGGTTTTTACCCCTTAAGAAGACTTAGGTGAACTAGGGTTAGGTAGGAATCAACAATTGCAATTCATCCATTTTGTCACTTAGAACATCCCTTTTTTTTATTAATTGCATGTCCTTCTTAGGTATTCTCAATATACCTTTGTATATATCTTCTAGAATCATTGAACAATCCTTAAGTCGGCCCAAAAATGATTTATATAAGACTTTGTGCCATTACAAACAATTATGCCAAAAATTGTTTACTTGACACTTGAAAGATTTGATGCTCGACATTCACTAAATCTTTAATGTTGTAACTTGGCTCCTAAATGGCTTGACATCCATTATTTTACTCGACATATGAATCACTTGGCATATAAGACTTGTTTGGCACTTGAGTGACTCAGTACATTCCATCTACTCGACACATACTAGTGCTCGACACTATGTATATTGCTTGGCATACACTACTTACTTGGTACATACCAAGTTCTATTAAGTAATGACTTAAGTGTTTTCTCACTACCTTGTCAAAACCAAAATGAAATCAACATGATTCAATATAATTTTTGAGGAGAATGTATGTAAAACCTCTATGTTTAAAAGAAAAATACATGTTATTTAAAGTAGCACTTCAACTTATATTATTAAAATATAAATTCAATTTTTAAAATAGTGTAATTGTATTTATAATTATATATTAATGATTCAATTGTGAATGATTATTCCTAATTTAATGATAGATGGTATATAGTTTTGTTTTTTTTTTAAACCAACAATCTAGAAATTTAAATTTTATTTTGAATTATTATAAAATTGATAATTTCTTTCATCTAATTAATAAGAATAAGTATAGAATCTGATTTTAAATAATTGTGATATAAATTATTTTTTAAATAATGTATTGTGGTATTAGTTGTTAGACTAAAGCTTTAATTTTATTTCATTTATTAAATTACCTTTACTCCCTATTTAAGATTTCACTTTATGCACTTTTTATTTCCATTTAATAATTAATTAGTAATTATTAAATGTCATTTACCTCTTAGTGTTTTCCTTTTAGGTTTTTCATCTCCTTCTAAAAGGATTGATCTTTTGGGTAATGCACTGATCCTTAATCTCATTAAAGACATCTTTCAGCAACCCATTATAGAGTTTGAACTATACTTACTAAATTTACTTGTGGAATTTTTCTCCCAAACTAGGTTACTAACATAAACATAATGTTAAATTGATGTTCTCGAAATAATTTCTTTCCATTTAACTTTTTAAGTTATCTCATGATATATGCCTATTTCATTTCTAGCTCCATGTCAACTAAAGAAACATATACAAGTTGATTTAATAAAAATAACAACATTTTATAAGACTTACGGATGAATATGTAAGCTGATTTTAAAACTTACAATATCATTGGTTGAATATTTGAGTAACTAGATTGCTCGTTTGCAGTGTTTGTCAATTATATAGTTACAAGTGATTAAGTTACATACCTTTGATTATGGGTGCACAAACAATTGATTGACTAGGATAGTGCAAATGTTGAAGCCAAAAAATCACTACTTTGCAATAGTCATCCATACAAAACATCCATTTCATTAAATGATAAACCAAGAAAGTTTGAAATGCATAATAAAGAGATGTAAAATATCAATAATAAGGAGATAAACATATCTTGAACTGATAAGGTTCCATGCCCCACCCCCTTCCCCCCAACATAACTCCAAATTCCCGCTTAACATCTAACATACATTCATTCTTTTATCCATTAATAAAATATTACTTTCATTCATTATCACATGATTTAAAATAATTATGAGCATCCATAAAATAATCTTACAATATCCAAAGCTAGCATGTAACATTTATTCATTAGAATTGGCACATAAATACATATAATTCAATAACATGTGAAACAAGGTATTTAAACATACCTCAACCAATTCCAATCAATATTGGATCAACTACCTAATTAGTTTGGAATTTAATTCTCACCAAAAATCAAAAAATCAAGAACGACCATGACAAAAAGAGAGTAAAAAGATTATGTTTGTGCATCAATGATACTAACCAATGATTGTTACGCTCTTCTAGCATGATTGTTCTTATAATTTTTTGGGTCAATCTCTAACTGGTATGTTGATCTCTTTAGTTTTGTTGTTTATTAGTGCCAAACACTTAGTCATATAGAAGGCAAAGTTGGTTGATCATCACAATGATTGAGTCACTCTATATAGACTGAATTATATATTTGTTAGACTTGTAAATAATCACGTATATGCCAAGCTCTAGGATCCAAGAAAGTCTATGGTCACCTAGTATCCCTATGGAAGTTGAGTTATCCAGTGTACAATGAATGTCGAGTAAAGCAGAGTGAGTATGTGTCAAGTCATACAAAAGAAGCCAAGCTTATTGAAGTCAAGTGTCAGCAGGCAGAATAGTTATGACCAAGCATCAAGAACCATATGTGTCAAGTAACACTATTTGAACAAGAATGTTTGGAATGACACAAAATATGAGGTAAACCATTTTTGGCCGATATGTAGATGAAATTTAATGATCCTAGAGTTTGTTATGCATTTTGGCAAGGATTATTGATCCCTATGAAGGAAAGTTAGCCAATCAGATTAAGAGGCAAAAATAGAAGCATCCAAATTATTTATTATGTTCTAGAAGACTCTACAGATGGCTATTTAGGGTCAGATCCAAACCCTATCTCATGTGATGTAATGTAATGTGAAAGTGTATCCAAAGATATTAGGTTTTGGATGCTGCAAGCAAAGTTTTGAAGAGATAGAGTATAGCGACCGAGAGTAGTGAAGAGAAGACAAGAGATAATGTTGGAAGCATGAATGTTGATGATATTTCTATGGGGGATTGTAGAAACATGAGTAGATCATTATCATGATGATATGTTACATTCACGACTATGTTTATCATTGATGTCAACATAGCAATTTTCAGTGGTATCTGATAGAAGAACAGTGGAAAGATCAAGTTGGTATAGATAGATCATTGAGTACTTTTAGTAGAGAGGTTAAAGGGAGACTATACTATGTGTCTAGTATACAGAGCTAACCTCAAAAGCATAAGATATTAAGTCTGGAATAAGTTATGCAAGTTTCGGTGAAGATAGTTCTAAGATAGAGTTTACAAATGCATGTTCTAGTAAACTTGTTATATCTCTTAGAAGATTTATTATTTTGGTAAGCCGAAGTTATAGATGTGAAGAAGACATGTTGGTGATCACATGGCTAAGATCGCTCGCCATAATGTTACATATACAGAAAGTTATTCAAGTAGTAAGGCAAAAGATTATTGTTATCGCCAAGTGTAACATGTTCTTAATGTGGTCCTATAATAATTAATTGAGAAGGTGTAACAACCGACTCAAGGAATTATTTTATGGATTCAATATAAAGGAATGACATTTTCCTTTATCTTAGATGTGACATATGAGATGACTGTAAGCAACACAAAGAGAGGAAAGTGAAGTTGAGAAGAGTAGAGTGGAAGTGAAGGAAACTTCATTGCCAAGGTTTTATTATGTGATCTAAATTTGGACACTTGGATCTGAGGTTCATGACCTAGTCTACAAGGTCTGACAATGATTGGTCTAGATGACAAGACAAAGGAAAGAAGTTACAATGCAATACACACAATTATTCAGCAAGGAATAGTTAAGAGATCAGTTGAACAGTGAGTTCAATGGCCTTGCCCCAAAAGCTATTCAGATAGTGGGTCCTTCTGTCTTCTACAACTCCTAACAAGGTTGGAATCTCCTAACAGGGATTTAAAGTCTCCTAATAGGGACTCATATGTACTAAATGTTGTAATAGACTCCTAACAAGGTCCATCCTCTAACAAGGAATATTTATATTAGTACATCATCTTGTGGGCATTATTCCCATCGGAGTTTTCCCTCTAATCAAGGGTTTCCCTAATTAACATATTTGGTGTAATTGTCTATGTGCATCTTGTTATAGTTGATGTTTACTTTGGTTGAATTTATAAGATTGTTTAAGGTTAATAAATGTTTTAATTATTAGATAACTAATTCACTTCCCCCCCCCCCCCCCCCCCCCCACCACTTATCTTGGTGGACTATTGTTTCTAACAATTGGTATCAGAGCATCAAGTCCTTGAATATAAAGTTTAACAACTTTGGGAGATCAGTGACAAAGTTAGTCCTAAGTCAGATAGAGGAAATTTTGACACCCAGATAATGGAGATTCTTGGTGAGTTATCTTTGTGTAAAGAACAAAGCATTAAGTTTCCAGATCCATAATCTTTTTGTTGCACACAAGAGAATAAAAGCCCAAGAAAAGATAGATTTAGATCTAAAGAAGACATGAAGATCAAGGAAGTTATCAATCTTCTCATGAAAAGAGAGCCAGAAGGTATGGAAATGTTTGTTTGTTGGACATGTAAAGAGTTTGGTTGTTTTTCATCTAGATGTCCTAAGAGAATAAGAAGAACTAGAAAGAGTTCACTTTTTGATGAAGATGATGAATATAAAGCTAGTATGAAAAGATTCTTGACTGATTGTGATGATAAAGATAATGAGCCGGAATTGGTTAATGAAGAGGAAGAAGTAGAAGAGATAGCTTTGGTAACTATTATGGAAAGTGAAAATGTGAGAGTTGATGAGAAATTCAGGATACAAGAAAGAATAGTTTATAATTTAGATAATGATGGTGTTACTAAAACAAGGAATGATGAATTATTCCTCAAGAATAACAATGATTTGCATAATGAAGGAGACCTAAGGCAGGAACAAAGCTCAGAATCTTCAACAGAGCCAAGAGTTGAGATAACAACTCCTACTTTGGGTAAGAATATGACAAAGCCTCATCCATCTTGTTCCTATGTTGCATGACCTCAAAAGGCCTCTGTAAAATTTCTTGCACTGGATCTAAACAAGACCACAACCCTTTTGACTAAAGAAGTCATGTCATCAAGGTCTTCCATGTGTGATAGTTATGCAGGGTCAGAAGTTCTAGACAAGAAGAGGTCTCGACCATTATTTTAGAAGGTATTCAATTGCTTTTTGAAAAAGTTCTAGTTTACTAATGTAAATAATAGAAACAATAATAAAAAACACCTCCTACAATGTAAAAAACCAAACCGTAGCTGCTAGTAGGAATGTGTAAACAAGAAGAGAGAAAAATGATTCAATTTGAGAAACACATGTACCTTTGAGAAATAAAGATAAAATAACAGAGAATCTGAATAGGGCTCGAGAAGACCTTTCCGTCACTTTTTTCAAATAAAAAAATGGAGCTAAAATGAGCAAGTTATGCCCCTATAAAGATAAAAAGGATCATCTGATTGCGAGTGAAAAATAGCTACCAAACAACTCAAGATCTATGCCCAATACATTGATTCTCTTGCAAAAAGTATCTCGAGTTGTGTGCCATAAATCTCATTTTTTGTATCAAAAATCTTGATTAACATGCAAAAAATCTAAATTTGTGTGAAAATAATCTCACTTTACATGCCAAAAATCTCTTTTTTTGTAAAAAAATCTCGATTTATGCACCAACAAACTTGATCTGCGAGACAAAAATCTCGATCCACATGCTAAAAAATCTCAAATTGTGTTTCAAAAAAGCTCAATTTGTGTGCCAAAAAATGTCAATTTTTGAGCTAAAGAATCTCGATTTGTGTGCCAAAAATCTTGATTTTCAAGCATAATTTTTTTGGTTTGTGTGCCAAAAATTAGAAAATTATCACCTTGAGAAACATGCCCAATGTAGAAGCTATATTATGTTGCCTCAGAATCCAACTGTGTCCAAATTTGATAAATTTTATATGAAAATAGGGGTTTTGACACGTTCTAGATCCAACAATGAGGTCTGTTTGGCCTCGAAGTGCTCCAAAAATCAGAGACCTCCTATTTTCACATAAAATACCCAAAAAATGCAGATCTATTCTATCAAAACCTCATTATTTTTTCTCTCCAAATAATAAACAAGCTATGACAGGTCAAGCTCTTATAGCATGAAGGATTTGAGGAATACAAATCCACAAAACTCGAAGAACACCTGTATGAAAGAACCTGTCACAGAGAAGAAAAATAAAAGAAGAGGTAAGGGTTTTGCTCTAAAAATATGAGAACTATATTATTAGACTGAAAAGATGAGAGTCACATAAATAAGAATAAACAAAAGAGAATGATTGGAGAAACACTGACACAAACCAAAAATGGGTCACACAACAAAAACTCCAACTATTCACAATATGTAGAAGGCATGAGACTTTACAATGATCATACATATCTCATCATAGATTTGTAAACTCTCTTGAATCACATTAGTGTCATCCTGCATACTGTTGGTCAAAACATTTGGCAACTCTTCAAGCATTCAAAACTTCATTGTTTGAAGATCTTTTTGATAGTTTGGAGTGAAATACATCAACCAATGAATTGGAAAACCCTTATACAACTCATGGCATGAAGAAACTTGAATTTGTACAAATTTTGAGTCATAATCTTGAATATCAACTTGGGAACAGTCTACAAGAATGCACTTGTCTCCAACTAAAGAATAAGTGCAGACACCTTGAGCATAGTAGAATTCATCATTTGAATTTTTCAAACCATAACCTCAACTATAAGAATCATGAGACCATGAATGATTAGTACTAGTATCAATTGCATCACTCATGAGAGCTACAATAATATTTTTACAACTAAAGGTTCCATCCTTTGAAGGAGTTGTTGGTATCTGCAAAGTTTCCAACATTATTGTATCTCCATCACCACGTGTCAAATAAATTTTCTATATACAAACTATAAATTGTTATTATTATATAGTCTATAATAATTGTTATATTTTCTAAACATAACTATTATTATTTTTACAATATAAAGTAAATACACAATTTCTAAGCAAGAGCCTACAACACAACGATAAATTGTGAGCCTCTTATCTGGGAGGTTTTGGGTTCAAATCTACTCGAGCATAATAAATAATAATAATTAATCACTACACATAATAAAAATAACTAAGCTTGGCTTCAACCTCTTACCGATAAAATATATATATATATCTAAATGATTTTTAGATTTTATCTAAAATACATAATGTTAGAGTAATAAATTATTTTCTTATTAATTAAATCATATTGATTTAATTATTATGTCTCTTATTATCTCTAGTTTACTTAAGCTGAACTTTGGGCATATAATAATTATTTATTTTATTAACTATTATCATACAACCTAGGTTTTACCTAGATCTAAGAATTCTAGCCTCCGTAGCTTTTTTTTCTCTCTTTCTGTGACAGGTGTTTGCATGCATGTGATTCTTGGGAGCTGTGGGGTTGAGCTTTATACTCAATATTTGATCATATGTACTAGGTGATTGTAGTGGTTGGATACCTATGCATTTTGGTGAGCTAGATCATTTACCATATAGACATTCTTTCATTCATGTTTTTGGAGGCCATGAAGATACAAGTTCCATCTTTGATTGATTAACTCTTCAAACTTAGTCTTCTCTACCTAGTCATGTTCTATACAATGGAGGTTCTTGAGATCTTGACAATTTGGCAGTGTTTGTAGCTTCAATGCTTCAGTGGTGTTCTTCATGATCATTTTTTTTGCTATCTTTTAGGACATTCTCTAGTTTGGAGGCTTCTTCAGTCCTTCACTTGTTCTTTTTAGCATTATTTCCATCTCTTTTTGGAGTAGAGTTTTTCCCATGTGGTTTTCTCTATTTTTATCCTCTTTTTAGAGATTTGGTTATGCTTGGGTACCTCATCAGGCCTTGTTGTTAGGACCCAATTCTACTTTGACTATTAGTTTCTAGTTTTTTGGCCACTCCCTAAGTTTATCTTAAGGGGGGTGTTAGGGTGATAAAGTATTTTCTTATTAATTAAATCATATTGATTTAATTATTAAGTCACTTATTATCTTTAATTTACTTAAGCTAAACCTTGGACATATAATAATCAATTCTTTTATTATTTATTATCACGCAACCTAAGTTTTACCTAGATCTAAGAATTCCAGCCTCCATAACAATTTCTCTCTTTGCTCATCAAGAATGTCTCATCTGTAGATTTGAGAATTCCAATCTCTATAGCTTTTGCTTCTCTCTTTCTATGATAGGTGTTTGCATGCAAGTGATTCTTGGGAGCTGTGGGGCTGAGCTTTCATCAACTTCAACATATGATATAATTGTAATATAATATTAAATATAAAAAATAAAATTAAGCAATAGATATTATTTTATTAAATATATCAATTTATTATCTCACATTAAACATATATTTAAATGATTACAATTAATGGTATAATATTGAATTTGGGGATCATCAAAATAGGCACAAAGCTGCTATGAATGTTAGAAGAAGGGGAAGGTTTGGACACTTGGCTACATATATTCTACCTTTTTATTTGCACTTAGCAAGTAGTGAAAACTGCTTGCAAGGAACTTTGACAATTAGTCTTTTTAGGCAAAGCCAAAATTGTCTTGGTAAATACCAATGCACACATATGTGCAACATCTTGCGGTGGCATACCCTCAGTACTCTTCTCATTTGCATCTAAAGCCCTTGTACTCTATGCTGCTATTTTTGTCATTTGTAGAAGTAGACTTCTATCCAAGTCCAAACATATGATACTTGGAAAGTTGCTTTTGATGTTTGGAACATGTTTGTATTAAGATATGTGGATTCTACAATGGTATATACTATTTGGATTGACAAATTACTCTGACTCAATTGTCAAATAAATCACACTGAAAAAATGTGAGCAACTTGGTTGTCTTTGTGGGGCAAAGGATGTGCCACTCATGGGGTAACTATTTTCATCCTTTGATGGCATCATTGTCATTAGTTTCTACCTATCTACAATCACATCAACCTAAAAAGTCATTACATAACAACAAATAGTATGAAAAAAGAACCATGCAAACTAATCATGAAAAAATTATAGGATTACAAGCTCAATATGGGCATGCTACCCAAGAGAGAAAACCATCAAAAAAGCTATGGTCAAATAACTTTCACAAAAGAGCCACATGTTGTAAAAAGCCTTAGCTACTTTCTTTAGTGCAACAGAGAGATTTTAGATGAGAAATTTGAATTTTTTTGGTTGAAAATTTTATTTTCATTTTTGTCACTTCTTGACATGTACGCGAGAAATGTCTTTATTATAAACTAATACATAATAAGTTTGGGAAAAATGTGAAAGCATTATCAGATATTTTGTTTTAATTTATCTCATTTTTAAAAGAATTCAATGACAGGATAATACAATATTTTTGTAGCAAATTTTACATTGTGTAAAAGGTTGTCTGTGTAAAAGGATATACATTTCCTCCTAGAGCTCCAGAGCAGCTCGTACCAGAGCCCCATATTACTGATATACAGGACTAGTTGAGGAGAGATTGGGAAGCCGGAGGGCCAGATTTTACTGCTGCAATTACCTTTAGGGAATATATGGATGTGCGGATGAAACATATGCCACGTGGACATGACAGGAACCAGATCTATGAGCTATGGAAGAAAGTAGGGAGACTTGAGTTACCATATTATGATGGCTCAGGAAAGTCTACAGCAAGAGCTTGGGTTCAAAAGCTTGGCACATACTTTCAATTGAACCCTATGCCCGAGGAAGAAGCTATTAAGTATGCAGCAATTCATCTGGATGGGTTAGCACATGAGTGGTGGCATCATGGTATGGTCACTATGGGACATGCACACATTACCTCATATGTGGAGTTTACAGAGAGGCTGATTGAACATTTTGATAGGAAGGATCCAAAACTCCATTTCAAGGAGTTAGCTCAGCTTAAATAGTGGGGATCATTGGAAACATACATTTCAGAGTTTCAGAAACTTGCACTGTTAGTAACAGATGTATCTGAATGGAGGATACTAGTTCTATTTATGGATGGGTTAGCTGATCCGTTGAGAGGGTGGATTAAAGCTCTCAACCCTCCCACTTTGCAGGAAGCCATTAAGAAAGCTCGTGACATGGATTCCTCTTCATCTTCGAAAAATAAATTCCAGGCAAAGAGTTTCCCTTCAAGGAAAGATAAGGACAAGAAACCTTTTCATAAAGAGGTTCAGCCAGCTAAGGAGGAAAGTAAGACGTTGGACAATGAGACACTTAATGATCTCAGGAAGAAGAAGCTTTGTTTTCATTGCAGGGAGCCTTGGGATTTGTCACATAAGTGTCCATTGAAAGCAAAAGCTAAGCAGATGGAGTACTTTTCAGCCGAAGAGTCAGTAGATGGAGATTCAGAGCAGTCATCCAAATTAGATGGAGATGATGATAGTTCTTCACAGGAGGAAGCACGCGGTGATAGCACGATACCTCAGTTGTCAAGTATACAGGAGGCCATCACTTTCAGAGTTAGGGGAACCTTGGATGGACAGAGAGTTGTGGCACTCATTGATACAGGGGCGACACATAACTTCATTGATGAGAAGTTTGTGACATGCAGAGGGCTACATACAGAGGAGCATAGGAGATTTAAGGTGATGGTTGCCGATGGCTTCAAAATTGAATGTACCAAGAAAATCTCCAACTTGCAGCTTCGTTTGGGAAATTATGACATGACAGGAGATTTCTTTGTGGTCAACATTGGTGATTAGGATATGGTGCTTGGGATGAACTGGATGAAGTCTCTGGTAGAGTTTACATTTAACCTTGAGAAAATGGAAATGAGGTTTGAGGCAAATGGTAAGAAGATAGTGCTAAGAGGTTTGTCAGATGGGAGACTTCAAGTGGTCTCACTCAAGCGGATGCAGAGTTTCTTTAGACATGATCAGGTGCAGTGGGCAACAGAGTTTAGAGTAATGCCTGAGATGACAGAGCAACATAAACAAGAGTATCCACCTGATGTACAAAAAATAATAACCAAACATACTAAGGTGTTTTGTGAGATACCTCCAGGGAGACCCCCGGATAGGGGAATCGAGCATGTTATTGAATTAGAGGAAGGGGCTAAGCCAGTTATCATCACACCTTACCACCATTCGAAGAGATATAAGGATGAAATAGAAAAGGCAATTAAGGAGTTGATTGACATGGGGCACATACGGCCAAGCAAAAGTCCTTTCGCTTCTTCAGTAGTATTGGTGAAGAAGAAGGATGGTACAATGAGGATGTGCATTGATTATAGGGAGCTAAACAAGAAGACAATCAAGAGCCGATACCCTATCTCGCGCATCGATGAGCTTATTGATAAATTGCATGGTGCATGCTACTTCTCCAAGATTGATTTGAGATCCGGCTACCATCAGATACAGGTTAGAGAGGTGGATGTGGAGAAGACAACTTTTAGATGCCACTATGGACATTTTGAGTTCTTAGTCATGCCCTTTGGGTTGACAAATGCCCCTGCCACTTTCCAGTCCTGTATGAATAGAGTGTTCAGAGATCAGTTGAGGAAGTTTGTGTTGATATTTTTTGATGATATACTGATATACAGCCGTACTTGGGAGGAACATTTGAAGCATATTGATACAGTGCTCAGTATTCTAGAGAGGGAGTCGTTAATGCCCAGATGAGTAAATGTGAGTTTGGGATGACAGAGTTGCTCTATCTAGGGCATATTATTAGTGTAGGAAGTGTTCGGGTTGACCCAGACAAGATCAGGGCCATTCTGGATTGGCCACCACCGAGGAACACTTCACAACTCAAGGGATTTCTCGGGCTTTGTGGGTTCTACCACAGATTTGTGAAGGGATTTTCACAAATAGCAGCACCACTTATAGATTTGACACGAAAAGATAGTTTCAAGTGGTCAGAGAGGGCTCAGGATTGTTTTGACAGGTTTAAGGAGCTGATGAGTACATGTCCTATTTTAGCCATTCCAAATTTCACCAGGCCCTTTGAGCTACAGTGTGATGCCTCGGGAGAGGGCATAGGAGCTGTTCTCATGCAAGAAAAACATCCCATCGCATATGAGAGTAGAAAATTACGAGGTGTGGAGAGAACCTACAGCATCTACGACAAAGAGATGCCAACAATCATGCACGCGCTAGCTAAGTTCAGGCAGTACTTAGTGGGAAGCCAGTTCACAGTAAAAACAGATCATAATAGCTTGAAACATTTCCTTGGACAGAAGGACCTTAATGACAGGCAACAGAAATGGGTGAGTAAATTACAGGCCTATGATTTCGACATAGCCTATGTCAAAGGGAAGAAAAATATTGTTGCAGATGCTTTATCTAGAAGGCATCATTTGCTTGCTGTTGGGATAGTCATGGATGATTGGAGAGAGATGATCTTGGCAGAATATGCTAAGGATAGTTGGGCGTCTAGCATCATAGAGGGAGCTATGCAAGATAGTTGATACACTGTCGTAAATGATCTGATCATCTACAAGGAAAGGATTTATTTAGTACCCGGGTCTGCTATGAAGCAGAAGATTTTGAGGGCATTTCATGATTCACCAATGGCAGGACATCCCAGATTCTTTAAGACATATCGACAGGTGAGAGAGCGCTTCACTTGGAATGGACTCAAATCAGAGGTGCTTCAGTTTGTTAGGGAATGCCCTGTGTGTCAGCAAAACAAACAGGAACATTCTTTTTCGGGTGGTTTACTACAGCCCCTACCCATACCAGAGAAGAAGTGGGATAGCATTTCCATGAATTTTATCATAGGCCTCCCCAAGGCACAGGGTCGGGATTGTATCTCTGTTGTGGTAGACAGATTGACAAAATTTGCACATTTCTTTGCAATTTCGTCTACATATTCAACAGCACAAATAGCAGAACTATTTTTTCGAGAGGTATTCAGACTACATGGGATACCACGAAGCATAGTCAGTAACAGAGACAGCATATTTATGAGCCACTTTTGGCAGGAGTTGTTCAGGTTATGTGGAACAGAGCTCACTTCGAGTACCAGCTACCACCCCCAAACTGATGGGCAGACAGAGATAGTGAACAAATGGGTTGAGGGGTACCTTTGAAACTACATTGCAGGAGAGCAGAAGGCTTGGGTGAAGTGGCTACATCTAGGGGAGTACTACTATAATACGTCTTTCCATATGTCTATTCAAATGTCCCCTTTTATGGCACTGTACGGGTATGATGCTCCTAATTTTTTGGATTTGTTATTTGGGGACAGCAGGGTGCCTAAGGCCAAGGATACTTTGCAAGAGTGCCAGGACATTATGCGATCCTTGAAGGAAAATTTGCAAAAAGCACAAAATCAGCAGAAGCAATATGCTGATCAGCACAGGGTTGAGAGGTCTTTTGAGGTGGGAGATATGGTGTACCTCATGTTACAGCCGTATAGACAGTCCTCTCTCAAGAAGAGTGGAGCAAAAAAATTGAAACCACGCTACTATGGACCGTTCAAAGTAATCAGGAGAGTGGGCGAAGTAGCTTATGAGTTGGAGTTGCCTGCAGACAGTAAAGTGCATAATGTGTTCCATGTGTCACGCCTTAAGAAGGCATTGGGTCACAATGTGGTGCCTTCAGTAGTATTGCCACCTCTTAATGATGAGGGAAAGCTTATCTTGGTTCCCGAGGCCATACTTGACTCCAGGGAGAGGGTGCTTCGCAGGAGGACTATCAGGGAGTATCTAGTGAAGTGGAGGAACCTACCTGTCGAGGATGCTACTTGGGAAAATGAGCAGATATTGCAGCATCCAAAGCTGAAATTGCTTGAGGACAAGCAATTTTGGGAAGGGCGGACTGTAATGTCCCCTTTCTAGCATTCATAGCATGATGTTGTCGTTAGCCTATTTCCCCACAGTCCCGTAGGCTAACTAGGACATTAAAGGGGCTTAGAGGCCATTTGGCCTAGACAGTTTCAGTTGCAAGTCTTTCTGAGGGGTTCTGGGGCAACTTTGGGCATACTTACTATTTATAGTAAGTCATCTTGGACATGGCCAGACATTCAGTCACAGTGGTATGTCGATGGTAATTGTTTAAAATCGACAGGAAAACTTATTTATCATTGATAAGATTTGTTATGCATTGATAAAGCCATTTTATAAAGTTAAATTTAAATATTTAACTTTATTAATGCATAGACTATAGTTTGTGGGAAATATTTAAATTAAAAGAGTTCCCTTTATTTTTATAACACATTGGAGACATAAGGTACATAAAGGGAGTTATGTTTTATCCCACATTGAGAAAACGAAGGATTGAGCTCTTGTGAGAACACTATAAAAGAAATGGAAGAGCTTTTTTTTGTATGCTTGGATGAAGATTAATGTTATGTTGCTGGATATCTGATTATCGGGCTTGGAGGACGGAATCCCTCTTTGCTAGCATTCTCTTCGCTATTGGAAGACACAGTCAGGAGGATCAAGGGTGTTTTCACTTCAGGAAATACACTAGGTTTCATTTGGGGCGTTTGCATAAAGAAATTTACAAGGGTTTGAGGTGCAGATCTGAAGTTAGTTATTGCTATAGTGCCGCATGAACAGTATTTTGCTACAGTACAGAGTGAACAGTGTTGGTATCAAGTTTACTTGTTTTTCTGGCTGATTAGAAGTTTGGAGGGTTGGCCGACTACATCTGCAAAATACTACGGCAACTAATTCCAGGTTTCTTCTGTCAAATTTTGATATTTTGCATAATAATTGTTGAATACAAGTCTGAATAGTTATTGCAGCCTTTAAGGCAGCTGTAAGTGCACATCTACATTTAAAAATCACCCTTTATTAGCAGATTGAAAGAGTTTCCAAATTTTTCATATACTATTGAATGTGTGCCAAGTGTTTGTGAAAA
Source organism: Cupressus sempervirens (assembly GCA_028749045.1). NCBI lineage: Eukaryota > Viridiplantae > Streptophyta > Pinopsida > Cupressales > Cupressaceae > Cupressus > Cupressus sempervirens. Next base: position 89,877,479 of record CM053786.1, on the reverse strand, counting down.
TGTTATGATGTGTATTATGCATTTTAATGTCACTTCATAGTTGTTTGTAAATCTACTCATTGGAAAGCAATTTATTGAGGAAATCAGCTTTATGAGTTTGCATACAAAGTGGTTTGACAATATTCCTTAAGTTAAATTTCTACAAGTCAAAGTTCAAATCAGGGGAGGATATTACAAAACTTTCCAAAAGAAGAAGATCAACCAATTTTGATAGTCAAAATTATTTAGCAAAGGAAAACACATCAATCATAGACATGTGGATCAGTTTGTAGAAAGATGTTATTGAAACTTTGCCAACATTTGTGTACAAACTAGAGAAAATGAAAGTTTTTCTTGAATGTGCTATTTGTCCCTCTAAATTTTAGTAGAATAAGAAAGGTGAGGTGTTCCCTAATTGCAATCACAGTTTTTAGATAGGTTAAATATGTGGTTGTTTTCTCATTCTACGCATCCTATTTGTAGAGACAAAATTGGGGTCTTTTCTCATGATAAAAGGTTAGAATTGCTTGCACGAGTTATTTCTGGTTCAACAAACATGGATGAAGAATATACTTTGTTTGAAGCTACTTTGACATACCTGTGCAAATTTAAAATTAGTTATGACAAATAGTTAAGTTTTATACAAGATCGTCTTCTTGAGCGCATATTGTCAAATAGTTGGCATGCATTGTCCATACTTGTACAACCCAAAAGTGAGGCTTCTCAACTATTCTACAAAGCAAAGAAGGCATCAATTAAGTTAATAATAGCACAACTAGCATTAATTGCACAATTAATCAGAAGAAATAATGATATTCATGGTAATGATTTCACTTGTGAAAAAATCTTGTAATTTTTTGTTTAGAAATTTCATTTTCCTCCTTACTATTTTTCATCTGAGCCAATAAGATTCTATATAAATTTTCTTTTCTTATTTTAAGAAATATGAAAAAAATTCAAACTTTAGATAAAAACTCAACTACTAAAAAAAATTCTCAAATCTCATTGATTAAGTAAATATTTTTATTGCACCCTAACAATGAAATAGTTTTCCTGCATGATAATTTTAGGTTGAACTTTTAATAAAAATCTGCTTCCACTTAGGAAAAAAAGCCTCTCGACTTAAATATTATAGAGAAGAACTTTGACTTATTGTACTTGCCATAGGCAAATACTAGTGCATACACTTTCTCCATTACTCAATTAATTTGCATCAATCACTAAGAAATATTTTATGATAATTGAATATTTCTAAAGTTTTTCAATTTATTTACAAAGTTCTTATATTCTAAAAATGATTTTTCAACAATTCTATTGGTTGACTTCATTTTGTCTTATAACACCCTTTTTTTCCAGAGGATAAGTCCATAATTCATTTTCTTCAGCACAAATTTAGGAGATTGATTAATAATATATATTATCTTTATAGCAATTGCATTATTCAAAAATTAATATTAGTGTATTTGCCATATGCGATATACTATTGAAATCATGTTTATAATTAGTGACTAATTCTTTCTATCTTAGCCAATTAGATACAAATATTTTTCTTTTTAATTTTTGTAATGTTAATATGTGAAATTTTTAATTTCTAAAATTCTTTCAATTATTTTACTTGAACTTGATTGGCTCATCCATTACAGGTCTTATGTGAGTGGATCTCTAGGAACTATGATCTGATATTTTAGTTGTGATAAATAATAGCACTATCAAATATTTTAGCTATCATGAATAATAACATTGAAGGAAAATATTATTTTGTTTAGTATCTAAATATTAATTATAGCATGACCATTAATTTCAGCTATTCACTACTAACTATATAAAAATAAATGAAAATTTAAAAATATTTCCTTAATTTACTTTAGTGTGATGGTTTAATTTAATTTAGTTTAGTTAGGGTTTCTTTTCAATATCCTTTAGTTTAGGGTTATAATTCAATGTCTAGGAAAAGTTTTTTTAATTTTAAAAGGGTTTGAATTTTTTTTTTAAAAATATGTTAAGACACTAACATTACATTTATATTATAAGGATAAAAGCACAAACTTGTGTCACTGTTTGTGATATCCGACAGGGTTACAAACGTAACAATTTTGGCAAAAATGTCTACGGCCGTGTAGACATGGTGCTTTTCCACACCAACGTGGCAGGGGGGGTTATGGCCAACCGAAAGGGTTTCAGCCGTAACCCTAGTGGATTTATAAATATTGAAAAATCGCTTGTCAGCGATCATTTCACTATTGTGATTTTCAAGTGGTTAGAGTGTTTCGGTCGTAACAAGTAAGTGCATTTTTTATATTTTTGTTTTTTATTTTTTTTAATATTTTTTAGTTATTACATGTTAGCATTAATTAAATTAATTATTTTTAAGTGTTTTAGTAATTATATTAATTATGTTTTAAGTGTTTTTTAAAGTAATTGATTATTTAGACTAGTTAATTTTCTTTATATAGTTAGATCTTGATATGTTAAAGATAAAAAACTATATATTATTTTTCAATTAAATATGTACATTTGATCATAAATGTAGATTTTACATGATCAAACATAGAAAATTCAAGTTGAGACTTAAATAACTAAAGTAATTACACTTGATAAAACATTAACATAGTACAAACCTATATAGATAACTAACATGTAACTTGAAACATTAGGTAGAACTAAACTATAATAAGTGTATATGAGCAATGTTAGTATGCTAATAGAAACCAAATTCAAATAAAGCTTCTACAAACTAAACAAAATTCATAAACTTCAAGATAGACTAAGATGAGCTCTTAATTGAGAATATGAGTCATTAATGGACTCTCTCAATAAGAAGCTCTCTTGTTGAGTAGCTTTATCTAAATGGATAGGATGTATGCTCAATATGCTTCCAAAGGCTTCAATGGATGATTGTGGATTTTTGGTGTGGATAGATGGCTTTAGTATGGATTTGGCTCTCAAAATAGCATTATAACTTTACTTCATGGATTGTGTTATTTTGCAAAGGGGAAGGATCCAATTTATAGGCAAGAGGCTTGAGGGATTGAGGGCTAAGATGCAAGGATGGGAAAAAGCTTATGGAAGGCTCAGATTGCATGAAAGGAGAGCACATGGATTGTGCTTCTTTATAGCCAATCAAGGAGTGACACATGTCACATGGTGAGAGGATGGAGGAAAGGGCAAGGATGAGTCAACAAAGGAGGCTCAAGGGATAAAATCTTCATAAAGACCCTCATAATGACTTGTAAGAGCAATAAAAGGGCTTGTAAGAGTCATTTATGGCCTAGTGGACTTCATAAAGTTTTATGGTTGAGATATTTTGAGGGTGATGAGAGCAAATTCGACTTGGACTTGATTAGGAAAGTTTTAAGCTTGCTTAGGCTTGTGCAAATGATTAGAGGATGGATTAGGATGGTTTAGAATTAGCTTAGGGATAGGCAAGTGGATGGCATTTAATGAGGGTGGGTGAAGGAGGAGATATTTGTTAACTTTGGCTTGGGTTAGTAAGTTTTAACCCATGTTTAGGGAATGTGACAAGGTTAGGAGGGGATTAGGATTAGGGTTAAAGACATCTTCTAGAAGAGTCTAGGCTTTGGATGAGGATGAAGACTTTCTAGAAGAGTCTAGAATTTCCTAGGATGAGGATGAAGACTTTCTAGAAGAGTCTAGAACTTCTTAGGATGAGGATAAATTAGATTTTTAGGAAATAAATAAAGTTTTATTTATTTCAAGGGTTTGGGTTGAGGAGATATTTATTAAAACTTTTTTAATAAACATGAGGATTAATATTTAATCTTAATTAAATATTTTGAGTTGGGATTAGGGGTAGGAAATGATGAGATTAGCCTTTAATCGAAATTAAAGAAGGATTAGAAGATTTTGGAAGAGGTTATTGGTCATAAGGAAATTGGCCAAGTTTTGGGCAAAAAATAATTTTTTTATTTATTTTAGGATTTTTGGTCAATTTATTAATTAAATAATTAATAAATAAGGAAATAATGTTTAAATAAGATTTAAACATTTTTGGGAGGGATTCCTTAATTAAATATTTTTAATTAAGATAAAGGGATTTAATGGCATAAAAATTAATTAATTAATTAATAAATGATGATGTCATCAGGACTTTTTCAGAAAATAAAAATACTTTATTTTCTAAAAGATTTTTAGGTGTCTACATTTTGCCCCTCTTTGATGTGATGCCGCAAGTGGCATGACATCAAAGATAAGAAAATAAGATGCCCAAGGCTAGAGCAGAAGAGGAGAGAGTGGACTGTGAGATGCCCCCTCAAGAAGGCAGCGGGGAGAGAAAGTGAGGCTCGATGGCTTCTTGAAAAGTACAAGAATCTGGGATGAGCAAGGAGACTTAGATTGGCAAAGAGAAGGGGCTGAATTAGCTCAAACTCTCACTATGGGAGAATGATAAAGGAGAATCAGATGCACAAGAGGAAGCAAGCTTAAGACCTTAGGGAAGGTGGAGGATGAAGGAGCAGAGCGCTATAAAAAGGAATCCAGGATAGGGAGATGGATGAGGGGATTATAAAGCTGATGCAACAGGATTTCAAAGAGTTAGATTGGCGGAAGATGGGTTTCGAAGATCCCTAGGACTAGGATTGTGGATCTCGAAAGATTAGGCTTGGTGGGTTGATTTGGATTGGTGGATCCCTAAGACTAGGATTGTGGATCCCTAAAGCTAAGAGTGATGAGTGATTCAAAGAGATACCGGTGCATCAGCTAGGGTAGGAGAGACAGATGCTGGATATGGGTGGGGGATAATGGAGATGAAGGAAAACCATTGAAGCTTTTTGAGCGGGGGGATACTTCAAAGAGAAGTACCACCATGTAGTTGAGCACTAGATTTGCTATAGGACTATTGGTTAATTGCCAAGGTTACCAAGAACATCAAGGCCTTTTCACCAACCGTCCAAAGGACTAACAAACTAACTCAAAACAAACACACAAGGATTGCCCCAGCATCACACATGAATCCTAGAGGAAGCAGCGTGGAAACGACACTGGAGAACCCGCAAGCAAAAAAGAAAAACAAACGAAAGACCTGATCAAGACCTTACACTCTAATTGCCCCATTCGCAGCATACCATGATATGGAAGATCGTGGCAACCTTGAGGAGGGAACAAGGAGATTGCTTGGAAAAGATACTTCAAGACCTAAAAGGGAAGATCCCAAATCAAAAGAAAGTGAAAATCCAAAAGAGAGCCGTTTGCCAACGAGATGGGTAGGACAAGGCACTAACGGACCAAGATCAGACATGAGGAAAGCTATATCCTGCAAGGACCTATTGGAGAGCACCGAAGCTGGTGGATTTGGATGAGTGATGCATCTGGCAAGCTGAACTAAGAAATATAACACTTTGGTGACAGGAAATCTAGCTAAAGGATGCATTGGAATAGCTAACCAAGATGTGTGATGGATGCAAGATGCTGATCAAGGACAAACTGACATGAACGCTGGATAGATACAATGGTACTAAGTTACAGAGGATGTACAAGCTGATGGACCAAGATATGTTACAAATGTACAAGTTTGTTCATGTTTTGGTTTTTGTGAGATGGAAATGTTTGTGAAGGATGGGATGTCTATAATAGGTGATAGGTGGATAGGTAGATGGTTTGCGAAAAGCTTAAGGAAAATGGAATTTTGTGTGTGCACGTGATAGTATACAAGCTAGGATACAGGATTATTTATAGGCTGGAATATGGTACAAACCTTGGACAAGATTTGGATAGACAAGGTATGGTACAAGATTTACAAGGTATAATACAAGCTTTGGTACAAGATTTACAAGCTGTACAGGAGGTATTTACAAGCTTCATCAGATTTTGGATATTTGGTTGGAACACCAAGGGAACAAGCAAGTGTGTCTTATGGGATGGTGGGTAAATGGATGAGGGATAGGATAGTGATAGATAATGGATTAGTCTTTAGTACACAAGGCGCCTGAATTACCAGGTTTTCACCAAGGTACCTATCCAAGGTGCTTGAATTGCCAAGTTTTCACCATTGGATGCTTATTTCTCTTTACTATTTTTTTTCTTTTGTATTTTTCAAAAGCTAGGTATACCAAGGATCTTCAAGCATAGAACTTCTTGAGATGAATGATGTTAGTAGGATCATTCAAGAGTTCTCCTTCTGGTGTAGATAGCTGATAAGCTCCAGAGCCAAAGGAAGCAGTGACAACATAAGGACCAAGCCATGTAGGTTCAAACTTGCCTTTCTTTTCTCGATCTACTTGGACTTTCATGTTTTCTTTGAGGACCATGTCACCTGGCTGAAAGTGTCGTGGAAGCACCTTCTTGTTGAAATTTCTTTTGAGACGAGTTTGATAGACTGTGAGATGATCATAGGCTTGTTGCCGCTTCTCATCTAAGAGATCTAGCTGGGTGATTCGAGCTACTCTATATTCTTCATCTGATATTTGCCCTTGCAAAGATATGCGCAAGGAGGGAAGTTCAACCTCTATAGGTAGTACCGCTTCGGCACCATAGACTAGGGAGTATGGAGTTGTGCCTGTGGATGTACGGAAGGAAGTTCGATAGGCCCATAAGGCTAGATTTATTTGTAGGTGCCAATCACGGCCGGAATCATTGACAACTTTCTTTAGAATTTTGAGGAGGGTTTTGTTAGTTGCCTCTGCCTGGCCGTTACCTTGTGGGAAATATGGGCTAGAAAAGCGGTGATGGATGCGGAGGGAAGTGCATAATTCTTCCATGTTGAGATTTTCAAAGTTACCTCTGTGGTCGGTGAAGATGGTGGATGGGATGCCGAAGCGGCAAACAATGTGGTACAAGATGAACTTGGAGACCTGAACTCCTGTAGCTGAGACTAGGGGGACTGCTTCCACCCATTTAGTGAAATAGTCTGTAGCTGTTATTATCCATTTATGTCCATCAGATGAGAGGGGTGTGATAGTTCCAACTAGGTCAAGGCCCCAACAAGCGAAAGGCCAAGGTGGTGCAATAGGCTGTAGATCCTGTGCCGGAGCGTGCACAAGATTTGCATGCTGCTGACATGGGAGACACTTTCTGACAAAGTCACAGGAGTCTTCTTCAATGGTAGGCCAATAGTAGCCTGCTCTAAGGATTTGTCGCGCTAGGACAATACCACTCGTGTGGGCACCGCAAAGTCCAGAGTGTACTTCCTTTAACACCATCACGGCCTCATTTTGGTCTAAACATCGAGAGAGAGTATCGTGATAACCCCGACGATATAGGGTATTGGCTATGATAACATAGCGGGATGATTTTCGGATGAGGTTCTGGCGTTGGGTACGTGTGAGGTGAGGGGATATGATACCATCGTTAAGGTAAGCATGAATCTCATGGTACCAAGGGGATTGGGGACCAACCAAGATACAAACACGGTTTGAATCCTCATTCGCATAGGCGGGTGTGAGGAGCTGCTCCACTAAAAACTCATATTGTGTAGCTGCTTGGGGAATTTCCAAGAGCGAGCCTATAGTAGCCATAGCATCTGCTGCTTTGTTCTGTATTCGAGGCACTTGTGTAAACTGAAGCTTTGTAAAATGTTGGGTTAGCTGATCAACTAGCTCTTTGTAGGGTAATAGCTTTTCATCTTTGGTTTGATATTCATTTAGGGCTTGCTTGATGATGAGCTGAGAATCGCCAAAGATTTGTAGCTCAACAATGTTCCATTCTACAGCTATCTTTAATCCTGCTATGAGGGCCTCATATTCAGCTATATTGTTGGTGCTAGGGAATTGTAGCTTGAAGGCTTTTGGAATGTAATCTCCTTGAGGTGTGACCAACAATATTCCTGCCCCTGATCCATGAGATGTGTATGAGCCATCAAAATAAAGTTTCCATGGGGGTTGTTCTTCAATTAGACAGATATGCTCATCTGGAAATTCTGTGATCAACGGATAAACATCTATTAGAGGTGCATCAGCTAGGTGATCTGCTATAGCTTGCCCTTTGATTGCCTTTCTATCCACATACTGGATGTCAAATTCACTAAGGAGCATAACCCATTTGGCCAAACGGCCTGTAAGTGCTGTTCTAGAGAGCATATACTTGAGAGGGTCAATCTTGGAGACTAGTTGGATGGTATGACTTAGCATGTAATGGCGAAGTTTTTGAGTTGAGAAAACAACTGCCAAACAAGCTTTTTCCATAGGAGTGTAATTGAGTTCATAACCAACTAGGGTTCTACTGATGTAGTAGATGGCTCTTTCTCTGTTGTAGTCATCAAGCTGTGCTAGAAGTGCCCCTAGAGTAGTAGGTGTTGCTGATATGTACAAAATCAGGGGACGACCAGGAACTGGTGGAACCAAGATAGGGGGATTGATGAGATATTGCTTGAGATGGTCGAAGCTGCGTTGACATAAAGGATCCCACTTGAAGTTTTCATCCTTCTTCAGTAAATGTGAAAATGGTGTACACTTATCTGCAAGCTGGGAGATGAAGCGCCGAACAGATTGGAGCTTTCCTTGAAGAGAGCGAAGCTGTCACAGTGTCTGGGGAGGAGGCATGTCTAAGATAGCCTTGACCTTCTTGGGGTCAATCTCTATACCTCGTTTAGAAACTATGAAACCTAGAAGCTTGCCAGATGTGACCCCAAAGACACATTTCTTGGGATTCAGCATGAGATGATATTTGGCTAACCTATCAAAGACTTTCTCCAGGTCAACAAGATGATCCATGAAGGTATGAGACTTGACCAAGATATCATCCACATAATCCTCCAAAATGCTATGGATGAGATCATGAAAAATGGCTGTCATAGCTCTTTGATAGGTAGCCCCAGCATTCTTTAGGCCAAAAGGCATCATGTTGTAGCAAAAGGTTCCCCAAGGGGTAGTGAATGCTGTCTTATGCTGATCCTCTTCTGCAATCTTGATTTGATTATACCCAGAAAATCCATCCATGAGGGACAAAATTTCATGTCCAGCTGTAAGATCTACAATCATATCTATGTTGGGCAAGGGAAAATCATCTTTTGGACAAGCTTTGTTAAGATCTCTAAAATCAGTGCAGATTCTGATGTCACCGGAAGGTTTAGTGACAGGGACCATGTTGGAGATCCACTCTGAGTAGTCGATAGTTCGGATAACCTTAGCAGCTAGCATTCTTTCTAATTCAGCTTTGACCAATAATGCCACCTTGGGGTGCATTTTTCTAAGCTTTTGTCTGACGGGCTTGATCTTTGGATCAACTGCAAGATGATGAACTACAAGCTTTGGATCAAGTCCTGGCATGTCCTGATATGACCATGCAAATCGGCCAATATTCTCTCTTAAGACCTCAAAGAGGAGGTCAGCTTGGTCTTGTGATAGGGACGCAGCAATGTGAACAAGTCTGGGGATCTCTGAAGAACCAATGTTGACTTCTCGAGTATCCTCAATTAGAATAGAAGATACCTCTGGTCGATTATCTTGAGGAGGCAATGCTAAATCCTCATGTTCTTCTTGTGGCTCTGGATTTTCTTGCTGAGGGGTTCTCTTCGTTGCCTTAGCTAGTCTTAGATTCACCTTAGTTCCAGTTTTGGGTGTATCGGAACTAGGTTGGGGATTCTCTCCAAAATACCCCTTGGGATCTAGCTTGTAGATATAGGCAGAATTTGGCTTTGTTTTCTTGTGAGGAGTTTCAGCTCCCATGAATCTTAGAAGTGCCTCCTCTGATGTGAACTCATCGATGTGTATGACACTTGGTTGGTCCCAATCTATGAGTTGTGGATGGGCGAGTGGTAGGTCAATGAGGTGGATGGATAGTTCTTGGAGAACAGAGTCTCCGAGGGAGATTTGGTCTAGGATATCGTCGTAGGCTCTCTTTTCAACTTCCTCAGGAATGTCTTCGATTTTGACAAGGTTGCGGTGAATGTTCGAAAAAGCGTGACCGTTCTCATTGGTGCCCCCAGTTGTGGATATGCCAAAGCCAAGACCTGACTTCGATTCCCACTTATGTGCGTCGATGGGGCACTGCATGCCTCTTTCTTCTGGTCCTAGACCACCACCTTGATAGTTCCATTTGTCAGTGATGAGCTTATGTTCTTGGGGATACTTTTGGCTGAAGTGATCAAGGCGTGCTTGATTTCTTTGAGGTGCATCCTTATGTAACCATTTGTTGATATCTGGAGTGAGCTCCTCATAAAGAGGGATTTTTGAGGATACAAAGGTTGTTGGGCCAAACTGTTTGTATCGAGGAGGTGGAACCTCCTTAGCTTTGTGATATGTCGGTCGTCCATGGGCATGTGGATCAAGTGGGAGTGCCCCGACAACAAATGCATCTGACAGACTATACTCTCCACAACCTTTGTTATTGATCTTCACGGTAGACAGGGTAGAGGCGAGGATGGTTTCTGGGTCATTATAAGTGTGGGATGAGCTGGCGATGGATGTGCCAATATCAATTTCAGGGCAATGGTTTGTATATGAAGCTTCAACCGCATTGCAGTAAGCAAAGGGTTCTGGATCGGCATGGATGGTTACCTCAGTGCCTTGATGCGGAAATTTGATGCACTGATGGTAAGTGGATGGAACGGCTTTCATGGCATGAATCCATGGGCGACCAAGGAGGATGTTAAATGGTAGGTTTAGATCAATAACATGGCAGAGTGTCTCTTGGATGACTGGCCCAACCTTGATTGGCAGCAAAATAGTTCCTTCTGTGGTTCTTTCCAAGTTGTCATAAGCTTTGATGGTGATAACCTCACTGATGATATCTGCCTCAGTATACCCAACTTGTTTTATGAATTTTAGGGTGCAAATATTCAAGGCTGATCCATTATCTATCATTACTCTTTTTACAGCAAAGTTAGATACCATGATGGCTATGCGAAGCGGAAGGGTGTGATCTGGCTCGACCACGGGTATGTCGGTGGGTTTGAACGATAGGGCACATGAGGATGAGAGGTGTCCAACAAGATTACGAAAATCAGTAGCATTGATATCAAAAGGGACACGAGATTCTATGAGAGCACTATCAAGGATGTTCTTGTACACAGGACTAGTGCGAAGAAGGTCTAAAATGGAGATTTGGGCTGGCATGTTCCCAAGGTGTTCCAAGATATTGTACTGGCTTTTTGATGGAGCTGATGGTGTTGGTGTAACAGGTGGGCCTGCGATGTTAAATCGCGCTCTTCGAGTGGTGACTGCACACTCATTGTTTGGTCCTTGGATATTGATAACATTGACGGAAGGCTCTTTCTCGGATATACAACCTATAAGGCTACCATAGTCTATATAGGATGAAGTGTGGTCATTGTTCTTCCCATGCTGTTGGTTTGGCTGACGGTTGTTGGTGTTGTTGTTGTTGGTTTGGATAGGTGCTTTTCCAAGATTTTGGTTGTGGTGTGGAGGAAAAGCATTTTGATAGATCTGTAAGCCTGCATTGGGAGAGGTTTGGGCACCAACAGTGATTTCCTTCCGATCAATGAGGTCCTGCACATAGTCTTTTAGTTTCATGCATCTGAGGGTAGTGTGACCTTTTACCCTATGAAATTTGCAGTACTCATTATCTTTGTACCATGTAGCTTTGGATTGGCTTGGGTCAATTTGCTGGGTAGGAGGAAATTTGATGAGGTTTTCTTTGACTAGTTTCTCAAAAATGACATCCAATGGTTCACCAAGGGGTGTATAGTTTCTAGGTGTAGGTTGGAATCTAGGCTTTTGTCCTGCAGCTACATTGATGGCATTAGCTTGATTGCTAGACCCTTGGAAGTTGGGTCTTGGATTGTGGTTTTGATAGCTTTGGTTATTCTGTTGTTGGTAGTTGATAGCTTGTTGATTTTTTGGTTGATATGGTGGGTTGGACTGGTTGTGAGAAGGACCAACAATATTCACATGTCTGGTGTCAGTGACGCCATCTTTTGCAACGTGCTTGTTTTTGTTCCAATACCTAGACTTGTCATTGGAATGTGATTGATTTTGGTTGGCTTCCTTGTAAAGCTTGACCACACCATCTTTAATGAGTCCTTGCTCAAGGATCATTCCTTTCTCTTTGATATCTTTGTAGGTTTGCAAACAGTTCATGGTCATGTGGTGAGCCAAGCTAGGATGGGCATTATCAATAAACATTTTCACAACATGGCGTTCTGGCAAGGTGCAGGATATGCGGGTGGTAAGGGTTTGCCATCTTTGCAGGTATTCGGCAAGGCTTTCTCCACCTTTTTGCTTGGTGTGGACAAGATCAACTATTGATAGCTCTGTTTCAACAAGATGGGCATATTGGGCTACAAATGCCTCAGATAATTCAGCAAAGTTTTTAATTGTGCCATAGGGGATTCTATAAAACCATTCAAGAGCTGGTCCAGCTAAGCTTTTGGGAAAAAGGCGCAAGAGGAAGACATCATTGTATGCTACGTCCTGGCAGTGCATGTAAAATTCTTTGATATGTGTGACAGGGTCTCCTTTTCCTCTGAATTTGTCAAATTTGGGTACCTCAAAGTGTTTGGGAAATGGTGTCATGGTAATGGCTCTGTCAAATGGGTAAGGACACACATTCTCAAACTTGAATGTCTTCGGATCATTCCCTTCTTGGATGGCTTTCAGAGCTATCTTCATTTGCTCCCATTCTGAATTGATAGGTGATGGCTGGGGTGCCCCCAATGTAGGAGTGCCTTGAGGTAGGTATGTGCTGGATGGGGCCACTGAATATGGATGGCTATGAGGGATTTGCTGATAGGGATTGTACATTGTTTGGGCAGTTGCATGATGGATGACAGGTTGCTGAGGGGGAGGTGGCGCATATTGCTGCATGTGCTGCGAGGCTTGCTGTTGATATGGGATTTGAGGTTGGGATTGAGGAACATAAGCTGGCTGTGGGATAAATGGATTGCTTTGTGGAGGTAAGGTATAAGATGGTTGAGAGGCTTGGGGAAAGGATCGGGGGGCTTGTGGGGTTTGACCAATATATGTGGGTTGTGCCCCCATTTGGGATGGTATCTGCAAATAATTGGTGGTTGGCTGGGGTGGTGGATTACCTCCTAGAAGTGGCATTGAAAAGTAGTTGGTAATTGGAGGTAATGGATTAGTTGGTGGTGGAGGTGGTGGGAATTGAAAGCTTGGGAATGGAACTGATGGGGTTTGATAGCTTTGTGGTTGGATTTGGAAGCTTGGTAGAGTGGTGGCAGGGGCTGGGGTCACTTGGGAGCTTGGTAGAAAATTGGTAGTAGCTTGTGGGATTTGATAGCTTTGTGGAGTGAGGGTAGTAGCTTGTAGATTTGTGGCTAATGGTATTGAGCTCCCAAGACCTAATGGAAATGATGGGATTGTGCTTTGGGCTGCAGTGAACAAGCTGGGGGTGATGAAAGGTTGATTACTTGGCCCCATGGGTGGCATCCCTGTTGTATATTGCTGAGGTTGGCCAAAGATGCTAGCACTGATTTGGGAGATGGGTGGATTTGGAAGGCTGGGTTGGGGAGCAGCAGCAGCAATAGTGAAGGGGGTGAACGGTGAGCTATTTTGGGTAAAGGGGGTTTGGAGCGGAGAGGTATGAACCAAGGATGGAGTGGTGGTGGCTGGGTTGGCTTGCGGCATGGAGATTTCAACTTGGGTGGATGATGGTATGTTTGGGTCTGTTGGATCATATGGATTGGCTGGAGGCTCTTCTTTTGGCATATATTGAGGATAATTTGGATCATAAGAGCCTATGGGTGGTGGTAGCTGCCCAAACAATGGGTGAGATGGATCTGATAATGGAGGGGGTCTTCCAAAGTCAAAGGTTCCTACATTTTCCCTTCGAAAATTAGCCATGATTGTCTCTTTGTTCTTGTCTATAATGGCATTTACCAATACTGCATTTCCCGGTTGGTTCATGAAAGCTTCAATGTCAGTACATGATGGCATAGCTTTCTCTGGGCTGAAGGATGGCTGAGTGCTCAAGGGGGGTGAGGTTGTTCGATCCAAATGATAGGGCTCCATTGTTTCTTTCTTCTTGGCTAAGCGAGTGACGGGTGGCATGAAAAATGCTCCTAGGGATGAGATGCAATAATGCTGATGGATGCAAAAGCGGGAAGGCTTCTCTATGCAAATGATTTCCTAGGTTAAGGCAAAGCTATATGACAAAACCTAAGGAGGATTGGGTTGGAGATTCAAACTTCAAAGATATGTTGCCAAAGCACGAAAGGTCTGCTTTCCTATGTGCAAGCTCGGTGGTGATTGTGTCAACTTAAGGATAGACTGATGATCCTTTAGGAAGAACACGAGATTGACCACTTGTGGATCCCAACCTTTAGCTCAAGGTGATGAGGGATAACAAGTGACAAAGCTGGATTACCCTAGACAAAGCTCTGTCAAAGGGATAACCTTGGTGAGATTGATGGATTTGGAAGATTTTTAGGAGTGGCAAACTTTTGGCAAAAGTGACAACAATTTTTAAGGCTTGGATGTGAGGTTTTGATTGCTGGCTAGATGGTTTGATTCTAAATGATATGGATGAGCTAATAATGCTTAAGGGGATAACCTAAGATGGCTGGCTTTTCTACAAAAATGACTCTAAAGTGAAGCTTATCCAAGAAGATGTGGAGAAACAAGGGTGTCTAATCATAGAAATCATGCCTAGTTGGTAAGGCATAAGCACGATTAACTCCTGGATGTTGGCTAAATTTGATGGTGCGCTCTAACCAGGCCTCTTGAAGTGCTTCGTCGGTAGCTTTTGCCTCTACTTTGTGGAGTTTGGCAATTCGTGGGCTTGGTGTTATTTCTTTTCTCTTGGCTGAAAGTTCTTGGTATGCTAGAGATGGTTTGAGTTTAACTTTGTGGAACTTCTGTTTGGGTTTGGGTTGCTCTGACATCAATTTCTGAATCTGCTTGGCTTTGAGAGATCTTGGTTGTTTTGCCTCAACTCATTCAACTTCTGAAATAGGCAGTGACTACGCTAAGTATGCCCTAAGCTAGGATTGACCAAGTTTGGCAAATATTTATTCAACAAATAAAAGATCAAGCAATAGATAGAAACAACCAGATAGAAGTTTTTGATTCTCAGAAAGTGATACTTGCGCCAAGGAGTGTGTATGTTCTACAAATGTTTCGATCAGTCACCTCAAACACATTAACATCCTAGATGGTTGTCTACAGGGTTGACAGTTGGCTTAGCTAAGGAGTCCTCGATATACCCAAGGTACGTGAGGCCCAAATCCGTAGATGAGACCAAAAAGATGTCACACAGCCGAGAGGAGCGGTAACCCACTTCTCCTCTTTCACTTCTCAAGGGTATAAAGTTCCTTGAGGCTTAGCCCGAGTGACAAAATCTTGATCCCAAGAGAGGTGTCTTTCGATTCACCTTCCGATTCTTATACTCCGCCAGAACGCTGGAGTTGAGGTCGTCCAAGGGGTGATGAAATCCCCAAGCAGGCCTCCTAAAAAGAAACAAGGTTTTGGATCCTAATCTTATGCACCCAAGATGGCCTCGAAAGACGACAAGGGGAGAGAAGACTTGGATGACCTTGGGCTAAAAAACACACTTGTTCTTTTACCAACTGACGCTTAAGTTTTCTGATCTAGACTTTGCAAGCACTCATGTTTAAGATACAATGTTTATTCCAACTTGAAGCGCCAACAAAAGTAAATCGATCGAAGAATGAAAATAATAAGAAGAGTTAGGGTCAACAAAAGCAAACTCGCGCACCCAGAGGCCCTCCACGTCAAGTATCGATTAATTTTCTTTAAGGCATTCAAGATTGAGTGTGAGTTTGTTTTAAGCCCAAAACAAAAGTGTGTGAGATTCGATTTCAAGCGCGCGCCCGGAGGCTCTCCACGTCAGTTGTTGTTCAATTTTAGTGCCCAAATTTGAAGTGTGGTCGATTTAATCTAGAGTTTTGATCATTTAAGAATTTTGATAAAGTTAAAGCAAACATTCAAAGACCAAGTGAGTGAGTTAGATTGTGGAACATTTAACACCTTTTTCAAGTAGACCCATCCCCATAAATGGCGCTGAGATTGCAACCAATGGTTAATATTTGATGGGTGATTAGAAAAGAGGTGAGTCCAAGGAACTACTCAAATTGATTTTTTCAAATTTGTATTTTAACTTAACAAGGTTTCTTAAATGTCCAAAAATCAAACTTTACCTAGATTGCAAAAAGAGATTTGTTTTGTTCAATTTTTAGAAGCTCCAAATGAAGTGTTTGATATTGCAATGGTTAATTGATCCTTAGAATTCAAGATTGGATTTGTTGTTTTAATCATGCATTCAAGGAAAATTTGATTTTAATCCATGGCATTCAAGAGTGATTTTAGCAACATGCATTCAAAGACAAGTGTTTAAACATTCAAGTGTTTTCTTTTGAGCATTCAAGATTGAGATTTTGTGTGTTGTTTTAAGAACTTTGAAGTGCTTTGTTTTAACCTTAGATCATTCAAGATTTTGTTTTGGACTCAAAAGTGAAAATGACTCTTTGGACTTTGGTTTTCATTCAAAATTTTGTGTTCTAGTTTGCATGTTTTAAGTCCAAAAATGATATTCCTAGATTGTTTTGATGCATGAAAATCCTAAGAAACATTCAAGATTTTGCAATAAGACATTTGTTTGGAACAAATAACAAAGCTTTTAGGACAATTTTTGGCAACCATTTAGGACTCTTAGTTTTCATGAAATTTTTTTAAAAGAACTTTAGTGTGCACTTAGTGTTGATTTTGAACCTTTTGAAATAGAAACTTGAAGTTCTTTTTAAATTCCCAAAAATGAAGTGTTCCTAATTTTGCATGAATGCATCTAAAACCTTGATGTTGCAAGGATGCAAATGATTAGATTGGTTTAGTTTCACTTGTTAAAAGATTTTTTCTTTTTTGCAAATTGTTAGTTTTTCAATGGATTTAAGTATGATTTGGGGATTCATTTTAAGCACTAAAAAGAAGTGTGTATGATTTTTCTTCCTTAACAAAAAAAAATGGCCAAGATCTCCCACAAGAAGAAGAAGAAGAAGTAGATGGAATAAGAAGAATATAGACAAGAAGAGGAAGAATAATCCCAAGTGCTTTCTCCACCTATAAGCTTGAAAAATCTGCAAACACTATGAGATTGACTATGAGTTCCTTTGTCTTCTTCATGCTCACGTAGACCTACAAAACCAATTTATACAATCCTACCAATCACAAAAACAAGAAAAATTAGCCAAAATCAGCAAATGACATAAAAAACTTGACTAAAAAAGCTAATGAAGATGACCCATGCGGGGTCCCACCGGGCGTGCCAAAATGTATATGAGCAATGTTAGTATGCTAATAGAAACCAAATTCAAATAAAGCTTCTACAAACTAAACAAAATTCATAAACTTCAAGATAGACTAAGATGAGCTCTTAATTGAGAATATGAGCCATTAATGGACTCTCTCAATAAGAAGCTCTCTTGTTGAGTAGCTTTATCTAAATGGATAGGATGTATGCTCAATATGCTTCCAAAGGCTTCAATGGATGATTGTGGATTTTTGGTGTGGATAGATGGCTTTAGTATGGATTTGGCTCTCAAAATAGCATTATAACTTTACTTCATGGATTGTGTTATTTTGCAAAGGGGAAGGATCCAATTTATAGGCAAGAGGCTTGAGGGATTGAGGGCTAAGATGCAAGGATGGGAAAAAGCTTATGGAAGGCTCAGATTGCATGAAAGGAGAGCACATGGATTGTGCTTCTTTATAGCCAATCAAGGAGTGACACATGTCACATGGTGAGAGGATGGAGGAAAGGGCAAGGATGAGTCAACAAAGGAGGCTCAAGGGATAAAATCTTCATAAAGACCCTCATAATGACTTGTAAGAGCAATAAAAGGGCTTGTAAGAGTCATTTATGGCCTAGTGGACTTCATAAAGTTTTATGGTTGAGATATTTTGAGGGTGATGAGAGCAAATTCGACTTGGACTTGATTAGGAAAGTTTTAAGCTTGCTTAGGCTTGTGCAAATGATTAGAGGATGGATTAGGATGGTTTAGGATTAGCTTAGGGATAGGCAAGTGGATGGCATTTAATGAGGGTGGGTGAAGGAGGAGATATTTGTTAACTTTGGCTTGGGTTAGTAAGTTTTAACCCATGTTTAGGGAATGTGACAAGGTTAGGAGGGGATTAGGATTAGGGTTAAAGACATCTTCTAGAAGAGTCTAGGCTTTGGATGAGGATGAAGACTTTCTAGAAGAGTCTAGAATTTCCTAGGATGAGGATGAAGACTTTTTAGAAGAGTCTAGAACTTCTTAGGATGAGGATAAATTAGATTTTTAGGAAATAAATAAAGTTTTATTTATTTCAAGGGTTTGGGTTGAGGAGATATTTATTAAAACTTTTTTAATAAACATGAGGATTAATATTTAATCTTAATTAAATATTTTGAGTTGGGATTAGGGGTAGGAAATGATGAGATTAGCCTTTAATCGAAATTAAAGAAGGATTAGAAGATTTTGGAAGAGGTTATTGGTCATAAGGAAATTGGCCAAGTTTTGGGCAAAAAATAATTTTTTTATTTATTTTAGGATTTTTGGTCAATTTATTAATTAAATAATTAATAAATAAGGAAATAATGTTTAAATAAGATTTAAACATTTTTGGGAGGGATTCCTTAATTAAATATTTTTAATTAAGATAAAGGGATTTAATGGCATAAAAATTAATTAATTAATTAAATAATTAATTAATTAATAAATGATGATGTCATCAGGACTTTTTCAGAAAATAAAAATACTTTATTTTCTAAAGGATTTTTAGGTGTCTACAATAAGTTCTAGTTGTTCAAACTTGAGAACTTGAAATTTAACCAACTTCAAACTTAGAAAACTTGGAAACTATAATAACATGTACATGAAACTTTGAAAACTTGTTAAGACCTCAAGATAGCTAAAAATTAGTTACATTTTAGAAAACATTAACATAGTAAACCTATATGTACTAAATAACATACATGTATATTTTTTGTTCACATACATGAGCTAGATGTACTAAATAACACATGCATATTTTTAATTACATTCAACTTTGTACATATTTATATACACACATGTTTTAAATTAAATTTAACTTTCAGTTTTATATGTACTTATGTATGTATATCTTCACTCTGCATTTATAGATATATATCTTTGCATGTATCATTATGGCATCTGGTACTGGTGGAGCACCTACATCCGCAGGGGAGGCTAGTGTTTAGGGAGGGGGTCACAGTGTTGAGTTAGACACAACATGTAGACTGATATCATCCTCTAAGGGGAGACAACGTTTGTTTGCAAATACTATTGCTAGGTTATCTCGTGCTCTTGACTATCTTGATTCTACATTGTTGGCTTCTACCACTCTCCCTAATAGGGAGAAGATTTTTTCTATTAGAGATGAGTTATGCCAGATGATCAAGACGATCTCTATGTACAACCCATTTGATGATATTAGTATTGAGACATTTTCTTTTCCCTTTCTCACAGTGTCATTGGCATTGTGAAGTATACACAAATTGATGGTGAGGCCATAGTGTCATTGGCATTGTGAAGTATACAAAAATTGATGGTGAGGTCTCCACCGCTATGGTGAAGACTATGTTTCCTTTTTATATAAATAGGCTAGGGTTAGAGGTTATTCAACAACGAAGTGTATAGATCAACTCATTGCTCCATTTATATATCCTCAGTGGTTAGCTATGCATCACAGGTGGCCACAAACGGATGAGTTTCCTCTTTATTTCTATAAACAATTGTTTGTAGAATTTCATTTACATCATGATGTTGATTATACAAATTTTCCAGGTCATGTTGGATAGGGCCTCAGCTGATTGTTAGAGATATTTAGACCTACGAACACCCCTACGAATGTTAATAGATGGGTAATGGTGGGTCCAAACCTTTTGGTCATGTCGAGAGGTCCACAGATGATTGTTGCAGGTTTGACTATTCCTGATGATACAGTCAGGAGTCAGATATTTTTTAGCATTGCCACAATTGCCACACACTTACACAATATATCTTTAGATAGATGTGGCAGATATATGTTATGATCTTGTGGTCCCATTTCAACAAGTGCATCCTTTAGCACAAGAGCTGATGAACTGTATGAGATAGTAGATATACCATCGCCACTAGAGGTTTCAACTATATCAGATGTGGATGCATTGTGTCATATGGCATCTTATTTAGTATCTGATCTTCTTGGTTCATATCAAGCCTTGTCGACAGTCACGAGGATTCCTCTTCATGACATTGGTGGACACATCAACCATATTTTGTCATGCACGACAGAATCACAACCCTCATAGAGATAGGAGGATATCCCTGCACATTCTACAACACCTACTCCTACAGAGGGCCATACAACACCTATCCCCACACCTACTCAGCATCCTGTAGCACCTGCTCCTACACAGCCTAGCCTTAGAGCACCTCCATTCTATGATCCAAATATTACTATATCACTACATGATTTGAATATCAGTCAAACTGGCAGAGCATTACATGATGCTATGGTAAATATTGTAAATTTATATATGTTTATATTTATTTGTTACTATAATTTACACATGTATACAGTTTGTTTAGCATACTCAAGATCTTTTATATGTATGTACTTAGGTCTCTACATACATATTCTTGAGTGATTTAATTTAACTTGTGTACATGTACATGTGTGTTCTATAGGGTCTTAGTGATAGTCTATTGCGTTTTGGAGATCTTCAAACCCCGACAGATCCTGCACGACATGAGTCACAGGCATGTTATGTATTTTTTATTATATATTTGATAGATATATATTGTACATATGATATAATACATGCACATATACATCTATAATTTTATAATTTTATAAATTTCTTTCATTTGACACAGGGTTTAGATCTAGATCGTAGAGCCTTTTAGGGTCAGGGATCAGGAGGGGGATGTGGCTGATCTTTGTTTACACATGTCTATTTCATTGATGTTGGGATATTTTATATATATACATGTCATTTCAGATACTTTGATATGGAGATGTATGTTGTTTTAGATACATGTGTTATTTCAGATACTTTTATATGGATATGTATGTTATTTCATATACATGTCTTATTTCAAATACTTTTATGTGGATGTACATGTTATTTCAGATACTTTTGATACATGTGGTATTTTAGAGACATTTAATGTGGTATTTTGGAGACATTTTAAATGGTATTTTGGATACATTTTACATGGGTACATACATTATTTCATAGATGTGTTATTTTACATAGATGTACATATTATGTTCATGTTGAATGTATGTATGTTTTCAATATTCATATTTTTATTTCATAGATCATGTGTTATTTTGTAATGTATGTGTTACGATATTTAATCAATAAATTTAATACATATTTAAGAACATAAAGAGTACTAGTTAATGCCTCATGTACATGTTAAATTGATCTTTTAATTTCTTAATCTTTTATGTTTATTTATGTGTTATTCATGTTTCTATATATGTTATTTATCTTAATGCCTTATTCATGTTTTCAATATTCATGTTTATGTATATGTTATTCATCTTAATGCCTTAATCTAAGTGTAATTAACTATAGTTAATGACATGTCTTAAAGGGAGATCCTAAATTATACATAAGAATGTAGATTAAAATGTATTTTTTATTTAATAGATATATGTATATATGTTCATGTTAAAAGTAGACATGTGTGTTTTCAATATTCATGTTTATGTATATGTTATTGTTTTTAATGCTTTAATCTAAGTATAATTAACTATATTTAATGACATGTCTCAAGGGGAGATCCTAAATTATACATATATAAGAATGTAGAGTAATGCATGGGTAAGAATATAACATATACATGTACATAAGAACATATAGAGTATGACCTAAATAATGCATGTTACAACATTTAATTAATAAAAGTTAATACATATAAGAACATAAAGATTATATACATAAATACATAAGAGCATTAGCAATCATAAGAAAGCATAAACAATGTATATAAATACGTACAAATATTAAAGGGGTTGTCTTAAGGAGAGGTCCTAAAAGGTGGTACTAAGGGGATGTCTTAATAGGTGGTCTTAAGGGGAGGTTAGGTAATAGGTAGTCCTAAGAGGTTGTCTTAAATGAGATATCCATGTCTAATTTAAATAAAAATAACAAAACATGTATAATTTCGCATATCCAAGATAAATGATCCAATGTATACAAATTTATAAAACAAATATCCTATCAACATTAAATGTGAAAGTATAAGAGCTATATAGACATAGTTGAACTAGAGCTCCACAATAAGTACATAGGTAAACTAGAGCTTCACAAACATTATATTGTTAGGATCCTCTCTAGTTTTTATTATCTCTAGAAGTTTTTCATGATCTTTAATAGATAGTTTTCACTTTTGATTTTCACGACGTCCTCTTCTTTGTATTGCTTCAAATTGTAACTATGTTGCTATAACATGGTTACTGTAATGTAAAACTTTTCCTCCATGCTTGTATTCAATAAATTCAATACCACTATCAGTTACCCTTGTTTGTTGATAATATGTTCCTTCAATAACAACTGATCCAATTGGATATGATTGTTCATCAACATCTATAGTTCCTTCTAGCAACTTGTGTTTTCCTTTTGTGCATCTTAAAAGATAATAGTCCACATTTTCTGCATTATCTGGTAAGGCTTGAACTGCAAAAATATCTCTTGCATGTATATAAAAATAGATAAATATAAATTAATTTAAAAATGAATTTACATGTATATTAATTTATATATATGTATATGCACACAAACCTGCCATAACTAAATAAAAAATGTGCTCATAATCAGCTAAATATACAGGATCATGAATGTCAATGTCAATGTCAACATCTTCAAAAGGAGGCTTTCTAACTATCTCCTTCAAATCCCAATGTGAAACATATCCATTCACAATATTTTCACATACACTCACTCGATTGTCCTTAATGCAGTCATCACAAAAACATGTTTTCTCTCTTACTTTAATTACTGGAGGTTTATGGTTTCCTGTAGTCATCACTTGATGTAAACTTCTAATACTAGGAATTGTTTGACAATTGTAAGGATTAGATCAATCTATATCTGTTACAAATACAAAAAGTAATTGTCATATTTCAAAATAATTATTTAATAAAAAACTCAAGAATTTGAAAAATACATTAAAAATAAATATAAAGTTCACCTTTCACTTCCCAAAAGTAACTCTTATTGTATTTAGTATCTCAAGTAGCAAAATGAACTTTGCACCATTCAACAATTTGATTTGCACTCTCTATCCTATTCCCTGTATGTACATACAACATGCATATATATAATTTAAAATGTATGCTACTAGTATTAAACATGCACATTAAATGCATATTTACCTGCAAGTTCATGTTGTCGAAGCGCATGCTTTATACATACTCCTGCTCCATCATGCTCCACTTTTTCATGTCTACTTTCAAAAAAATTCCATAAAAACCTAACATTAGTTCTGACATGTTGCATTGCTAACCAATTAAAGGCTTTTGTAGATTTGAATTGTCCTGTGAACATGAAATGATAAGTAGAAACAATTATCTGTGTACATGTATCAAATCGAAATAGGCATGTACAAATAAATATAAGTTAAAATAAAGTTAAATAAATGTGTAATTTCATGTATACTAACCTGCACATCCATCAGACCAAATCCACTACTCTGAAACATTTACTCCACGATTTCTAAGATCTCCAAAGAACATTGCAAAACAATGAGCAACATAACTCCTATCATGAACTCTACCATCACTAATATAGAAATGAACCTCTTTGATGATGATGCATTCATTTTCATCCAACCTTTCTATCTCATCCACTCAAATGGTGCATGTTTATAGGTCACTTGCACAAATATTGCAACTTGTTCATAATGATAATATTGCCCTTGAAACTCTGTTTGAGGTGCGAATGTATAATTCTCAAAAAAATCTACAACTGAAAGTATACAACCAAGTGGAAAATAATTTTTGGAATCACGAAACTGTTTAGCTTGCCATCGTGCACCATGACAATGTTGGATATGTGGATATACCAATAGATAGAACTTGGTCATAAACTCATCATAACACAATTCATTCTCCTTCAATACATTTTTTTTGGATTCATCTCCTGTCTTATTTTGGTATGTCTCATATTCATATCTCATCCATGAAACTAGTGTCGATTCATTAATGTTCTCAATTTGCATTGAAAATTTGCATAAATCTCCACAATCTTCACACTGATTTTTAATGCATTACACTTTGAACTCATCTGAATCTTCTAATTTATCACATAATATGGACTTCACAAATTGTGTTATACTGTTATGGATGACCAAATTAGGATCAAGTACTGCCATAACTTTTTTATATGATTGCAAGTGTAGACCAAATTCAACATGATTTCGACAAAAAGTTTCACACATCTTATTTATGCGTACAAAGGAAGGATGCAAACTCTCAAACATTTTCTAACATATTTTGACATTTGAAAGTTCTTACTTGAATGTTTGAAATAATTCACTTTGAGTTATATCTATGAAATATTTTGGATGTTCAATTTTGGCCCCTGTCTCTTGATCTTTAATTTGTATAGTATCATGTTTGTTGGAAGAAACATGAAAATGTGTGGTCCAAAATTTAATAACTTGTCTTTTTATATCTTTAAAAATTTTGTCTTTTTGAGGAACTCTACAAATATTCACCCAGTTATTCTCAATGTTATCATCTAGCATATTTCTCCTCTTGATATATCTCTGAACAATTCTTCTAGATATATGTAGTATATCCAAAATTGCACATACCTATTTTCTATGTGTCAATTTTTTTACTAGATATAGTAGTCATCAATGCTCTGCGTGCATTACTCAAATTACCTCCTCAAGTTGTGTTGTCAATTTTGTTATAAGCATTTTGCAAGTTTTCAACTATTGTTTTATTAATATTATGCACATGGTTTTTCTTGTTATCAACACCCAACAACTCCAAAATAGGTCTCATATCTTTTCTCCTAAATAACTTGACAAATAATTGTGCCTGTCCAAATATACTTTTATCTTTGAAATATTCATCCCACATGTTTTGACAATGCTTTCTAATAGTGTTATCATTTATCATATTTTTAGATAGAATTTGGTTAAAAATTAGTTCCTCATCCAAATCCATCAAATTTGCTATGCCTTTTAATTTGTTTCTATCCTTAGAACTGTCAATTTCTTCCTCTTCATGAATCTCATCCTCTTCATTACTTTCATTCTTTTCATGAATCTCATCCTCTTCAAGAATTTCAGTAGGTTGGTTTTGGTTACATTTTGTATGACCTTTCATTTTGTCACCTCTTATTCTATCATATTTCCTTGATCTTTTCTTTTTACTGCCCATTGAATACTTTAATCTATAGAAACAAAAAAATTAATTCAAATTTCACTAAATACCAGCTAATGCTTCAATATAGAATGTACATAAAAATAAGTAGATGGGAAAAAAACCTTTAAAATATTTGTTCCTTTGCAGTTCTGATTAAATCCACAAAATAGTTGTTGAAAATGGCTTCAAAAATCGTTGTCTTCTCAAAATGCTCCTATATTTTTTGCTATTTTTTTTTTTTTTTTTTAAAAAAGGCTAGTATTATTTTATATGAAACAATGAAATTAATTGTTGGTGGTTTGCTAGGTTGACAAGGGTTATGACCAAAACCCTTTCGGTCAAAAGGGGTTCGATCGAAAGGGTTTCAACTGTAACTGTCTATGTGGCATCCTAAGTGGCAGCCACACAAGCAAAAATAAGAACTTTTGTAAACATCTCACTTTGAAGGCCAATTTGACCTACTAAAATGAAGTTTTTTTAAAACTAAAAATATACTCCTGTAGGTCTCAGAGTCAAGATTATGACCATATAATTTTTTTTAAATTTTGATTATGGATAATATGTTATAATTTGAAAGTATTACAAGTAGGTATTTTAAGATTCAGGAAGATGTCTATTCAAAAATAGGAATAAAATAGTATATCATGTTCAAAAATTATTATTTTTTAATGTTGCACTAGAGGAGAGAGTCTTCTTCAAGAATATGTAATTTGTTTTAAAAAATATGTAGATTTGATGGAAAAAGTTTGACGGGAGAAAAAAATTGTCAATTTTTTATAACTTTGACTTTGACTAGTTATAACTTGAAAAATAGTAGCCAAAATTCAATTTTTCTTTTTTGGTGCACTAGGTGTACATGTCAACTCTAACATATTCCATAATCAAACCAAAATATGATCATTTGCATATATTTGTTTAACGGAAAAAAAATTCTATGTTTTCAGCATTTTTAAAAAATTTAAAAATAGACTTTAAAAATTAAAGAATAAACAAAAATTTCACTCAATTTAAAAAAAAAAAATTACAGGCATAAACTTCATCCAATTTTACACATTTCATTAGTTTACATCATCTTCAAATTCTAAACACAAATGCCACTTTTATGTCGTTAAAATTGAAGAGTTTAAATCCTGATATCACTTTCCTTTATAAAAGGTGACACAGGTTTGTGCTTTTACCCATAAATTAGAAATTATTTTATATTAAAAAATATTTTATTTTTAAAATACTTAAATGTGATTTTTCAAAAATATTATGAATTAAAAATTGAATATTAGAATTTTATATATTAGATATACTGAAAAATATTCTAATTTTAATTCAATAATTTTTATTTTTTTTATCGATAAACGGCCAAGGCCATGATGATATATATTAATAAAAATAAAATAATTATAATAGCGTTCCACTATTCAAATGGGCGCTGGTAGGAAAGAATGAGGAAAGAAAACCTCTAGTCTGGCTTGAGAACTCAGTCCTATATTATTACAAAATAAAAGGGGCATACCCCAGTCAGAATATCTTAATTAATTATTACATTGAAGATATTTATTTATAGCGAAAATAATGGATAGAGCTTTATGAAGCCAACAACGCCTCTTAGCAAGGATTCTGGCACTCTTTTAGGGCCCGTTTGGTTGCTGGAATAGCACACGAATTGGCATTGAAAATTAGAATACGATTTATATTCCCTGTTTGGTTGGCAAAATTGGAATGCAGAATAGGATTACAAATTCCCAAAATAGCCCAAAATGAGCTTTTGTCAAATCTCAAAAATACTTGTAATTGGATTTGCCCTTCCCATTCTCAATCTCAATTAATCGTATTTGACAATCTGTCGGGTCCGTGTTCGACAAGTGATATTTTTGGGGTTAGGTTGAACTCCTGCTCATTCTGTTGTTTGTTGTTTGTGAAGAATGCTATGTTTCTGCTCATTCTGCTGTGAGGAAAGCTACGTTTCCACTCATTTTGCTGTGAAGAAAGATCGTTCTGCTGTTCGCGAAGAAAGCTCGTTCTTCTGTTTGTGAAGAAAGCTTCGTTTGTTTACTAGGGAAAGCTTTAGGGTTGAAGGTGCTAAGGTGAGCTCTTCTGCTATTTTTTCCCCCTTTCTGCCCTTTTGTCTCTGCCGTGCTATTTTTTTATCAGAAATTGGTGTTCTACACGTCTGTGGTTTAAGCTGAATGATGAACTTTGAGAGATCAAAGACTAGCCCTTCTTATGCAAAGAAAACAAATTGTTTGATTTCGGGTCCCCACCAAGAAAGATAAGACTTTCTGCTGAAAAAATGTATTTGCTAGTAACTCGATGATGTTGCATGCTTTATTTGTATTTCGCCCACTACACATATTTCCTAGATCATATTGGGACTCAATGCTTTAATCTTTCCCACTAAAAGTTTGCCTGAACTTTATTTTCCCTCTAAATGCCCTAGCAATAGTGATTACAGAACCACAGATAAAGAGAGCTCAGTCAACGAACTCTGGAACAAACCTTAGAACTTAAACTGGTAGATCTGCCCTACCATTCGCTAGGGGGAATGATGCGATCCTTAATCTTCTGACTAATATTGCTGCCCGGGTGAGTTACGCAAGAGAGAGAATTCCCTACTGTATCTTCTATGTAGATGCCGCCAACTTTCTTTCTATAGTTGGGTTGCCTGTTATGTGGGGATGAACTAACTTGCATGGGTCCGAAAAGAATATTGCACAATATGATCTATATCAATGTACTATGCGAAAATGGCATTTATAAGAAGAGAAACAATGATGTGGGAAAAGTCGAACACTCTGTAGTAAAAATTGCAAATTGCCCAACATGTGATAGTACTTCAAAGTATGATATCATGTTAAGACTTAGTGAGTCATTCCAAGAACTTACAACTGAATATGAGTCGGATTCAACAAATTTGTGGCCAAGAATTGCAGATTTGGCTGAGTATGCTAAGAAAAAAAGAGTATAGGTCTCGAAAATTAATGTAAGATATTATAGTTTTTTAAACTGCCAAGTTTTCACTTTAGTTTTTCACCAAGTCCAAGTCAAAAAGAAGCTTCTTGAGTTTTCACTGGGCCTGAGCCTCAACACTTGGAATGAGATGGTCAACAACAACACAATCTGACATTTAATCACAAATTATGGTTTGCAAAATCTAGTAAAACATCTCTGGATTAGATCATTAAGTAAAAGAACTACAACAAGCTGAACTAGTTGTGGTTATTGACCACTAATGCCTATTGTTCTATGTTGATAACAAATCAACCCATACCTAAATTGAAGATATAAATCATGCAAATTAATCTTGGCTGTGGGGAAATAATAAGAATGTCACCTATTCACAACAATTTGGCTCATTCAAGTAATGGATAAAAGGGGCTGAAATAATAGCTATACCTGGCCACATAGATTGTATCTGCGTATATTACAATCACATCTTATGCATATATATGTTGCTGTGCAGTCAATTTGGTTACTCAAAAACCATGCAAGTACATATACGAATAGCGTGTATATACATTAGGCCAGCCTTATCCCGAGTTTAGAGATGCTATAGATTTTCTATATCCTGCATGTAATATTTATGTTTACCCATATAGCATGATATATTCGCTTTCTAAAACCGCCCACACAACCCAACCCAACAGGTCACATAGAGAAACTTTCTGTGAGCATACCACTCCAACCTTTGTGTTTGCTTAGCTTTGAATGCCAATTTGTGTTCAGTCAATTATTACTACACCAACCATTTCCACACCACCATTTATGCTGATTGCATCAAAAGTAAAAATTTATTACGTACAAAATCAATGACAAACTAGAAGAGTAGATCCATACCTACAATCTAGATTATTTTGTCCTAATTCCTGGTTCCATTCATCATTTCTCTACATATTTTTTGTGATTTATGCTCTACATTTTGTTAAGAAGTGTCCTCTCTTAAATGGGTATTTTGGGATGATAACGTGTAGAACAATAAATATATGATCAAGTTTTGGTGAGCCCATTTTTGTTTGACTTGTTTTTGCTTTTTTGAAACTGACATGTGCTGAATTTTTTATTTCTGCAGTTGTATATCTATGTTTATGTTCAGGAATTTCTACTTTGTCAAGTTAGAGATATATCTGAGATAGTACTAATTAGAAATATTCATATCATGTGAAACATATTTCATCTTAACTTCAGTTTTTAAATCATTCTGAGGGTTGTTTGACATATTGAGGGTATCTATTGTGTTAAATTAATCATTGTTATTTGTTATTTAAGAAATGAACGTTCAATAGTTGTCATGAAAATGCCACATTTACACATCAATTAGAAATATATAATGATGATTTTTAAAGGCTTTCGAGTTGGATATGTTAGAATTTATCTGTACCTAATAAATTCTCTTCTTTGAGTCTCTAATAGTTATTTAAAAAATGGTATGACTTCTTGAAGTTGTAAACAAGTTATATTGATGCTCCCACATGTATAGTACTTTGCATTAATACCATTGATAGGGACATTGATAGTAGAAATGGCTATTAACATTCTTCAACATTGACTTCCGTTTGAAGATTGTCTCTTCCAAGTACTTATAATGATGGGATTGAGATTGACCCATCCTTATTGATGGGTGTCCTTGAGTTTCTTGTCTGCATCATCATCTTAATAGGTTAATAACAATGGAGCTCTAAGTAGTGTTAATTGGACCTAGATGCAAATATTAAACACTCTTATCTGTGCACTGAAATAGTTCCTTGGCTTGAGGTTAATGACTATGCTTTTTGGATTTGCTAAGAATCTACTTGGATTAAATCAAGAGTTTTTTGGGCTCTTAGTTGGGATTTGACACATAATTCATCATCACGTCAGGATGTCTGCATTGTTGTATGTTGTTCATACCTAATGTGTAATCTTCATCCCTTTAGGTTTTGATTAATGATGTAGTCCTAACTCTAACAAACATAGCTGTGCTTTTATTTCTTTTGTACAGATCTTAGCCTCTTATGCTGTTATTAAATTGTTCCACCCAAGTCTTGCTGATCTCAATTAGACCTCTTTTTGCAATCTTGTGTGTTGTGCATAAATGATACCTCTTTGTTCCAATGTGCATAAATGATACCTGCATACATTTCATATAGAACTACATCAGTCAACTTCTTTGCAAAAATTGAACAAAGAATGGTAAATAGGTAAAAGTTTAATCTAATAGTAATTGCACAAATTTTATGTCCAGCAAAGACTTAAGATAAGAAAGAAAAGGAACAAATCAATTTTAACACATCTACCTCAACATTTTTTGCCCAAAATTAGTTGCCACATGAAGAGCTGAAGCAATTATTTTTTGTAATATTTAATGACAGTAAATATGACTCATTTCCATGTTGCTTCCATATGATTTTCCATGTTGTGTCCATGTTGTTAGTAATCACTCGTCAATATCAAATACTATTTGTGGAGATTGCAAAAAAAGAATCTAATAGTAACTCCATTATGTGGTTGTAGGTTATTCGATGGATCTTATTGATGATATTGAGGTTCATGGAGCCATAGTTAGGAAGATCAAGATCATGCGAATACTTGTTGTTTTGCTTGCCACATTAGCAGTATACATAGTAGCATCTTCACAAGAGGCTAGAAGACATAGGCATAAGCGAAGAAGAGCTACATGTCCTTTTTATAAGCATATTATCCATTCCAATAACACAGATTGCCATGACCAAATACGAATGAGTAGAGTAGCCTTCTTTCGGTTGGCCAATATTCTAAGGCAAAAAGGGAGCATTCAAGATACAAAAAACATAACATTGGAAGAACAATTAGTGATGTTCCTCCACACCCTTGGGTACAATCTAAGGAATCGAAAGATTGGCCATAACTTTTCTCACTCGGGAGAGATAGTGAGTCGACACTTCCACAAGGTCCTAAAGGCTATCTTAGGGCTTTATAGAGATTATGTTTTACCACCTATTGCAACTACACCTCCAGAAATAGCTGGGAAGGACCGTTTTGATCCGTATTTCAAGGTAAATATCCTAGTGGCATGTATTTCATTGCTAGAGAGTTATGATTATTAATTTATATTAGAAATTAATATTGCTTGTTATAGGATTGTATTGGTGCAATTGACGGAACCCATATGCCAGTTACTGTCGATGTGGACATTCAAGCAAAATATCGTGATAGAAAAGGTAATTTGTCACAAAATGTCTTGGGTGTCTGTTCATTCGACCATAAGTTTCAATACATTCTTGCTGGTTGGGAAGGTTCTGCAGCAGATAGTCGAGTGCTTGCTTCAGCTCTGTCTAGAGCAGATCCACTTGTGGTTCCTCTTGGTATATTAATTCATATTTGATATGATTATATTGTCATTATATTAATTCAAAATCTTTATGTTGTATTTTGACTATATCTTTATTTCCATTTGTGTAGGCAAATTCTATTTAGTTGATGTTGGGTATCCAAATGTACCAGGATTTCTTGCCCCTTATCGGTGTACACGCTACCACCTAAAAGAGTTTTGTAGAGCAAACCCGATCAGCACTCCCCAAGATTTATTTAACCACCGACAATCCTCTCTTAGGAATGTGATAGAGCCGACATTTGGTATATTTAAGCAACGTTTTCCTATATTGAAGCATGCAACATCCTATAGCTTATTTACCCAAACAAAGATTGTTTTGGCATGTGACATACTACACAACTTCATAACCATAGAGGACGGTCTTCCATCTGAAGTGGATATTGAAGAGGATGACGATCGTGTTGGGATAAATGTGCCAATTCTTGAGACTTATGGAATGAATCAACAAGATAGAGATGATTGGGGGAAATTTCGAGATGAAATAGCCCAAAGGATGTGGGAAGACTACGACTCTCGAGCTTAGTTGTATTGCAAAACATTAACATTTATTTGCACTTTTTAGTATTTTGTTCATGGATCATAACCTATTCATGATTGTTTTGTATCATTCAATGCTATTGGAATCTTGAAACTAGTCTGTTATGACATGTTTACTGGAATCTTGAAACTAGTCTATTATAAACTAGTCTGTTATGACACATTTGTTGGAATCTTGAAACTAGTTTGTTATGACTCCTTTTTCTTCTGATGTATGACTCTAGGTTTATTTTCAGATTTCTCAGCTTTGTAATTTATCTGATACTTAATTCTCACTGTTGAAATATTCATTGCCTTATTTCCACGGTATTTTTTTTGATACTTAAATCTTTTCATACTTTATTATATGTATTTATTTGTTATGATCATTTACTACTTAATTTGAAAGGCTGCTTGTGTTTTTTCCTATGTCTGATCTATGACTGTTGCAAAAGTATACTACATGTCTGATCTTTAGATTTAACTTGAATGTATTGTTTATCACCTAAGTTTATCTGCTCAACAACCCTTGTACCATTGGCCCCTTTCTCACGGTTCTTGTCTACGACTGAATTCCTTATATCTGCATATTCTCGACTTGATAAAGCATCTTCATCAAAAATATGCTTTGAAAAATCCATGTTGCTGGGAAGTCTCCTTACTATTCTTTGTTGCTGGAGTTGTTGTTGTAATTAACTTGTTTACTAAATTTTTTGCGTTTAAGCTAACTTGCAAGTGTAGCACGGTGGTTGTATTATTACTAGATAACCCTTTTATACTACTGACATATCATAGCATAGTATTGTATAATCATTTTGTTATGTCAACCATTATATTCGATGTGATTGTTGGTAAAAGAGTTATGTTAGATATTGATTGGTTTTTGGAAGTTCTACAGCTACCCATTGATAGTTGTAAAATGTCAATCACCAATCTTTTAACAAGAATGGATGAGGAGGTACATGTGACTGCGGTTGCTACTTCGGCTAAAAATGCCAAAGTGGTGTGGGCAAGAGAGATGGAACGAAAATTTCTTGATTTGCTTTTTGAGCAGATTCAATTAGGAAGAAAAGGTGATGGGGGCTTTAAGAAAGAAGCTTGGACATCAATACAAAAGAAATTCAATGAAGATATGCATATGAATCTTGGAAACGACAACTTTAAAAACAAGTTAAAGACGTGGAAACAAGGTTTCAGAATTATGAAAGAGCTACGGAACATGAGTGGTTTTGCTTGGAACGAGACGACTCAATGTGTCGATGCCGAGGATAGTGTGTGGGACGAGTTGCTGAAGGTAATGTTTTGTAGATAATATTTTAATATCAGTAAATTATCTCTCAATCAATTGTAATGAAAGACATCTAATTCTTTAATTTTTCCATCATGTAGAGGAGTTGCTTCAAAAATGCTAGAGTGTACAAGAGGCAACCGTTCTTCTACTTCAATG
Organism: Cupressus sempervirens; assembly: GCA_028749045.1. Classification (NCBI taxonomy): domain Eukaryota; kingdom Viridiplantae; phylum Streptophyta; class Pinopsida; order Cupressales; family Cupressaceae; genus Cupressus; species Cupressus sempervirens. The sequence goes on along the minus strand of CM053786.1, from coordinate 89,843,935 downwards.
AGTTAGCAATCATTTTTGGGAACGACATAGCTAAAGGAAATGCAACAGCAACGGCTATTGAGACCGAAGAAGAGGGGCAACTATTTGAAGAGGCTGTTGATCTTGACGATGATGGGGGCTTCAATACGCCTATGGATGGGGGCTTCAATACTAATGAGTTTGAAGAAGAGAACCTTCAATCAAACAATTCTACTACATCCGTAAGACCAAATCCTTCTACGCCAACAACAAGGAGGCAAAAGAGGAAGAATCCAAGCATGGCTAATTGTTTGGATGTCATATGCAAGAGCATCCAAAATATAGATCGAGGCATGACTAAAGGTCATAGTATAAATGTTGATAAAAGAGAAGAGAAGAATGATATGTCAAGTGCATATGCTACCCTTAAGGCCATGCCCAGAATTACTCAAGAGACCATGATTGTAGCATATGACTTTTTTACATCTGAACCTACAAAAGCCTGGGCATTCGTAGGGATGACTGAAGAGGAGAGGGAAGCGTACATTAGATATAAGTTCAGAGGAGCTCTATAATATATTACAATCTTTATGAACTTAAAAATATTTTTGAGACTATTCGTGAATTTAATATCTTTTTGAAGCCATATGTGTAATCCTGATAACTTATATTTTATACATTACTTGCAATAGTTGTTTCTATGTTTACGGATATAATGATATTGTTGAGTGGTTCAAACTTGTGAAGATCTATATTCTCAATCTTTTCTCTGTTTGCTTCAGCTTCAGTGGCACTGTTTTACTAATAAGTAATGCTTGAATTATGTTTTATGGATTACTCGTACAAGTTGTTTGTATTCCCCTAGTTGTGATGTATTGCTATATGCAGTGCTGTTATGTATAAAATAACTTATATTGTTGTTGTATGCATTGTTTTATTCAGCAATCTACACTGCTGTTATGCACAAAATAACTCATATTGTTGCTGTATGCACTTCTCTATTCAGCTGTATGCACATTTTCTATTTAGCTGTATGCACTTAAATTTGTATTCATGGTGAATACTTGAAGCTGTACTTCCACATTAAACACTCAAAAATATGAAATTTAGGTCCAAATACTACAAGATGCTGCTACGTACTTGTCCAGTGATGTAGTGATGATAAAACACTCTTTAGCCACATGGCAAAGCACTCCCACATGCTTGTCAACCAGCAAAAAAGGCAATAGCAAATCAAGTAGTGCAGAAAGAAACTTCTTCTCTTGTTTATGTTGAGTTTAGGGTGTGTTAGTAAGTTGTGGGTTGTATCCAGATACATCCTAGCATATTAGGATGTATCAAATATGTTTCTACGATGAACTATTGCCTGTACATGACACTTTGGATATGATACATCGTAACATGAGTATGGGATATGATTGCAATGAAGCCAAAGTTGTAATATTACATAATCCTTTATTACATTTGTCATCAAATTGAGCTCAAATAGGTTGGTACAATACTAAAAACTCTAGAGCTGTTGGAATCTCATTTAGGATATTAAAGGTTCAGTTCTATCTTTTATGAATGTAATCAATTCTATTGTTTTGGGATATAGCCTCTCGTATTATGCTGCTTAATTTTCTATGAGTTGGGAAAAGTTACATATCTACTCATTTCAATTGTATAACTTTATATTGATTATAGATAGTCATAAGCAGATTGTGAGTTGTGATTACAAATGTAAATGTGTATGTCTTCACTATCTATAGATTAGGATTATAAATCTGAGTTCATAGGTTCTTTATACATTCATAAAACTACAAATTTGCTCCTTTTTATTTTAGAACATTGTAAGTTTAAATGAGCATGCCATGGATATTATTTTAGAAAACTAATACTCATGTGTCAAAAGTTGTAAGTCACAAGGTATTTGCAACGCTAGCAAGATTGGACTGAGAAGTCACAACATAATCCATTGAATACAAATTTCAAAATATATTTTACACTTTTGTAGTAATTTCTCATTATGTTTGTTCATTATTTATATAGGTCGATGGATTTGACAACTTCTTCAATGTGTCGATGTGGTGCTGGACCTATAGCAATGAAAATGTCACATACAGAGAAAAATCCTGGGCGTAAGTTTTTGTGTTGTCCAAATAAAAGAAATGGCTGCAATTTCTTTGAGTGGGTCAAAGATGACTCATCTACATCAACCACATCAAAATCTACACAAGAAGAAAGGAAAGATTGCAAGTTGTGCATTGTGCGGGAGACATCTGCTAGGGAGATTGGTTCCATGGCGAAAGCCGAAATCACATTTCAACGTAGACTTAATTCTATTCTAATATTTATAAACACACTATTGGTGATGGTGATTGTAATTTTACTAATGAAATGACCATTTTGTTGTAAAGAACTTATGATCATGGAGACTAAATCTTTTACAAACTTATGAAATGAGCAAATATTACTAATTTGACGAGTATATTATTGTGTATAACATTTTTTGTGTTTATATCTATTCATTTAAAAAATGTTAAAAAATATAATTTTACCGAACTTATGAAATGAGTAAATTTTACTAATTTGACAAGTATATTATTGTGTATTCATTTAATAAATGTTAACAAAAATAAATTTATCGAACTTAAGAAATGAGCAAATTTTACTAATTTGACAAGTATATTATTGTGTATAACATTTTTATGTTTATATCTATTCATTTAAAAAATATTAAAACAATAATTTTACCGAACTTATGAAATGAGTAAATTTTACTAATTTGACAAGTATATTATTGTATATTCATTTAATAAATGTTAACAAAAATAAATTTACCAAACTTAAGAAATGAGCAAATTTTACTAATTTGATGAGTATATTATTGTGTATAACATTTTAATGTTTATATCTATTCAATTTAAAAAATATTAAAAATAATGATTTCTTATTAATTTCATTAAATAAAATAGATTTATAAAAAAAATTCTCTTTACAATAAATTGAAATAATTAACCCAATATAATAATATATTAAAACAAATAAAATATATTAAAATATACACTTAACTGTATTCCAATTCCAATATTGTACAAACAAACAAGGGAGTAACATATTCCCAATCAAATACTATGCGAACCAAACAAGAATGGGATTGGTCTTTTCCATTCCCATTCTCCATTTCTATTCCTATTCCAAATTTCCATTCTAATTCTCTATTCCTACGCTTGCAACCAAACGGGCCCTTAATTTATGCGAAGAGACCAAATGTGAACAACCTTGTTTAACTAACTTGCCATCAAGTCGGATAATAATAACTATTATATAATCGAAGATAAATATTATCTAGTACTAAATCAAACAAAATTGCTAAGACCTAATTAAATATCAAGGAAAAGGCCTCAATAATAGCAATAATAATCTCCTAAATGTGTCAGAAAATTACAACTAAACATCTAACCAAAGAAAGGGATATAAAGTAAATTAACAAAATTAACATGCTAAAAATATAGATCATACTAGCTACAAGAGCAAGATGTAGATATAATAATCACCAACTATAATCCAGCAAGCAAGACAAAAATAAACCCTCAAACAAATCCTATGTTCCATAATTTATCTATCTCCACAAAACTGCATCCCAAACATTAAGATACCCTCATAGTGGGGAACCTTATTAAATAATAAAGACGGTATAATAAGAAGAGAGCAAAGCCAGATTGGAAGCAACGAACAAGAAGACGAACTAAATACCATGTAAGGAAAGACAAACAATAAGTGTCATAAAATACGAGCAAGATACGAGTACTGGGCATTATATCCATTAGCCATATGCATGAATGGATATATCATTTAAAACGATAAATATGAAGAACCACCCCTATTTCTCCCAAACTTAGAAAAAAAAAGATAAATTGGAGGCCTGCTAAAAGTTGGAAACAATAACCCTAGTACTAGCTGAGAGAATCTGCTCAAGAATACTTACAACTAAATCGACACCATGAATACAATCTAACACAATAAATTGAATACCTATGGATATTCAAACAACCATTAGGATAAAACAATATCTATGAACAAATTCAGAAGAATCGTGCATAATCTAATTGAAGAAATGATGAATAATACATCAAATAGACTACCATTCTCCATTCATACTTATACAAATTCAATCTGCATTAAAATAAATATTTCAATACTGGTAAGAGAAATAGTGAAAAATATTTCAAAACACCGGGCGAAAATTTAAAAAGAGCTATATTAATATCATATAACAGATATTTACATATCTATGATAAACTAGTAATTCAGAATCTACATATGCTTGAGACTAAAAATGGTTCTCCAAAAGCTAAATGCTTACAATTCAACAAACTACGACGAGACCATATTAGTATAATTCATTACAAAATTCCTTTAAACAGGAAAAATTGCTAACAATATGAGCAGCAAAAACCTAGAGATATACCAACATCTGAGCAACCCTTACTTTGGGTATACCATAATCACTTCGGAGATGTCATTAGGGTTTTCCAAATGAAAGTTAGGTGGAAATTCAAAACTAGATTTAACCCTACTAGTCTTCTTCAAATTAGGGGTAAGAAAAATAAGGGCATCCAGATTATCAAAAACTACCCTAGGATGAACATATGCATTGAAAACACCAAGGTAATTTGTGAGCTAAACCCTATTATCCTCCTCCACAATTCCCCTCCAATGCAGAAGAAAATGGATGCTTGCCTCCATTTTGGGCCATTCCTTGTGAAAAGCTAGGTTTTCATGAATTATTAGTGATGGGTGGCGATAGGCCACCTCTAGATCAGGAGACCTTGGTGACAGAGCCATGTATTTCTCTGGGAGAGGAATCCAAAACTTATCATCTATTCTTCTAACCACTTGCTCAAGACCCTTTCTCCAAGGTGGATCGAATATTTCACAGCAAAGCCGAATTATGGCTCCATGGTCTATTTTGGCTCTTGCCAAGCATCCAATGAAGGACCCAATTATATTACTGTTAGTTCTCCATGTGAATTTATATTCAAATACACCTTCCCCAATCACCCTACTAACAACCAACCTTGACATGTTGTCCATCGATCTCAATATTCTGTTCCAACATTCTAGTTTAACACTGTTGCAGAAGGCCATTGTACGAGTTTCCTTAGTATAAAAACATGAATATTACACTCCATTTGCAGATGGATACACACCAAACTATACGTAAAGAAAACAAAAGCAAAAATCAAAACTAAAACACCGAAGGATCTAGAATGCCAGTTTGGAATGACATCATCAAACCACAACACATGACAAGCCAAAATAAAGGAGAATGATGAAAGACCCAAATCGATAATATCAAAACCAAATGGAAGAGGGACACCACCTAACACAATGATAGCGGGAAAGGGGGGAGATCAGAGTCATCGAAGCAGGACCAATCAAATCAATCCACACAAATTACAACCAAAACAAGCATAAAGACAATACCATAGCAAAAGGAAATAAACAAAAACATAATAAAAAAGAAGAGAAAAAACCTAAAAACTAAAAAATTGAGGAAAATTTATGCCTATAATTTAGGAGTTATAGCTAAGACCGTTGCTACTTCATTAACGATCTAGAGATTAACACCATCAACTCCTTTATTTGCTAAATAATCCTCCTTCTGATTACCTTCATGGAAAATATGACATATCCAATTCTCAATGAATCGATCTAGAAGATTGAGAACTCTGCCTAACTTAGAGTTGAGGACCCGATTGGGAGTTACACGTTTCTTGATCGCATTTAAAATGATCTGCGGGTCACCTTCTATGATGACTTTTGTAACCCCTAACTCATGACAAAGACTTAGTCCTTTTTCCAAAGGTTCTAATTCAACTAGATTATTAGAGGTGGGTCGTATAGACATGGCCTTTTTAGCTATCCAACTGCTTGGATCATTGTTAATGATACAACCAATCCCCACCTTTCCTGGATTACCTCTAGCTGCCCCATCAAAATTGAGTTTATGCCATCCCTTTAGAGGGGGAGACCATTTACAATTTTCCCTGGCTTCTTTATTTTTCTTAAAGTAGACTAAAGGCAGATTGATCAAGTTGACCCAATTTTTCTTCATTAGACCGTCCCAAGAAGAGAAGGATCCTTCCCCTTTCCTAGAATTTCTTAAGTGGGCATTAGTAACTTCTACTATACCAACCTCAATTTTTAAAATAACCTCTTCAAACTTTAATTTAGAATCTTGAAAAATGCGTCTATTCCTCTCCTTCCATATTTCCTACGAAATGATTGAAGGGCATATGTTCCATAGTTTACTGTAAACACCTTTAACCAAATTTGTGGGCCATCCTTTGAGGAAATCAAGAAAAGATTTCGGTAGGGGCATAGACCACCCCAACCTGAGTCTAAGCCATTCCCAACATGCTTGTGAGAAAGAGAAACTATATAATAGGTGATCCGTATCTTCGTTGTTGTGCTTACATAACACACATCTAGATGGACCTTGGAATCCAAATTTATATAACTTGTCTGCTGTCAAAATTCTGTTCAGAAGAGCAACCCATAAGAAAAATCTAGCCTTTGGGAGACAAGGAACATCTCAACAAAGCTTGAGGGGAATATCTACTTTATTCCATCTTTGTGAATGTAACAAAGCGTTGTAACCACTTTTCACACTATATTTCCCATCGTTTGCTGTAGCCCAGATAAGTTCATCATTCTTCCCAGAATGCTTGATTACCCTATTTGGCAAAATCTTATCAAAGGCCTCTATCTCCATGGAATCTGTTCCCACCCCATCCAAAGATTTCCAGACCCATCTATTAATACCTTCCGAGGTGATTTTTTCTTTATAGTTACTAACTTTAGTACCCCAAAGAGAGACTAATTTTTCCTCGAGACCCTTAGGGAAGGGCCTAGAGATAATAGGAGGGTGTTCGTCCCAAGAGTCCTCCCAGAATAAGGCTTCATTGCCTAAACCAACATCCCGTGTAAGAAACTTGCAAATTAGATTACAACACTTTAGCATAAAATTCCAGCTTTTCGAGACTTTTGGAGGATTCTTCATTCTAAAAATTGAAATAGGATCATCTACATTTAGATATTTATTACAAATGATCTTTGCCCATTTGTGGTATCTCTCTTTAAAAAGACGCCAAATTAATTTTGCTCCTAGGGCTTCATTATGCCCTTCCAAATTCTTGACCCCAAGACCACCCATATCTTTAGGTTTACAAATGTTTTCCCATTTGATCAACACTAATTTCTTGTCTTCATCACAATCTTTCCAAAGAAAATTCCTTAGCTTGGCTTCAAATTTAAGACAATAACTTTTAGAGATAGGGAGGCAGGAAAGATGATAAATGGGAATGACAGATAAAACTGAACTAATTTTGGTAATATTTCCTGCTTTAGAGAGCCATTTATCTTTCCAACTACCAATCCTAGTGTCCATTTTTTCAAAGGTGTTGAGCCAAACCTTACTGGATTTTGCACCCTTCTCAAGATCAATTCCCAGAGATTTACAAGGAAAATGACCTTTTTTATAACCCATTAGCTTGCAAATCTGGTCTTTTATTTCTATTTTAGTATTTAAAAAATAGATTTCAGATTTGCCCTCATTAACTTTTAACTGGATGCCAACATATAAATTTTATGATGACTTTAAATCTCGAGGCCTCTGAAACTGTACTTTTGCCAGGTAGTATAGTATCATCTATGTATTGTTGATGCGTGATATTGGGTATGTTTCTCACAACAGTAATACCAAAAATCTTCTTATTATAGTAAGTAGCAGACACAACTCTCCCAAAGGCTTCGACCATAATGATGAAGAGGGAGGGGGCTAAGAGGTCTCCTTGTCTGATACCCCTCGAGATTTCAAAAAAAGCTTTCGGCATCCCATTAATCAAACTAAAATTTTAGGAGTAGAAATAAATTTAAAAATGAGATTAATCCATTGATAGGAGAATCCAAAAGCTTCAATAACCTTACACAAGAATCACTAGTCAACCATGTCGTAAGCTTTTTGGATATCTAGCTTCATAAACATACATGACTCTTTATTCTTGCAAGCAGAATGTATAGTTTCCTGGATTGTAAGAATGCCATCAAGAATAGATCTACCAGGAACAAACCTATTTGTTCCTCAGAAATTAGCTTCGGGAGGAAACCTTTAAGTCTATTTTGCTAGAATCTTGGAGAAGATCTTATAGACCGTGTTACAAAGGGCAATAGGCCTAAAATCTCTTGTCATTTCAGGCTCATTCTTTTTAGGAATCAACGTAAGAAAAGAATGATTGATTTCTGATAGTAGAGCGCTGCCATTCCTTGATGCCTCGATGGCTTTCCACAAATCTTCTCCAATGGTATCCCAACATTTCTGAAAGAAGAAGGCTTGAAAACCATCAGGACCAGGAGATTTATCCGGATTCATATTAAATACTATCGATCTCACCTCTTCCAGAGTTATAGGTTTATTTAAAACCTTATTATACTTAGTTGAGATTAATTTGGGGATAAATTTGAGCATTTTATCTTGTGCCTCTCTATTCGAACCTTCGTAATTATTTAATAGTTCCTAGAAGTGTGTCACTATAGTGTCTACAGTTTCACTTGGTTTCTTTGTACATATACCAAAGTGATTTTTAATGCATGTTATTTTACTCCTTGATCTATTATATAGAGTCGAGTTATGGAAATATTTTGTATTGCGATCCCCTTCATCTAGCCATTTTTCTCTTGATTTCTGTTTCCAAAATATTTCTTCTTTGGATAATATATCCTCCTGTTTAGCAAGTAATTCTTTTTCTAATAAAAAACTTTCATTATTTATGCCTTTCTTAATAATCTTTGAATTAAGGTTTTTTAGCCTATATTCTACATCTATTTTTCTTTAAAAATATTGTTAAAATGTTCTTTGTTCCATCTTAAAATCCGTTCTTTGAGCATCTTCATTTTGGAGATGAAAATGTACATCTTGGAGCCTACAACATTATCTTGTGCCCACCATTCTTTGATATTCTCAATGAAATTAGGATCTAGGAACCACATTTTTTCACATTTAAAAGGGTTCCTAGCGAGTTTTGTTGGCTCTATAAATTCTAATCAAACTGGGAAGTGATCAGACCCAGCAATTGGCAAAATGGAGGATTGAAAATTAAGATTATTTGCATCTCATTCAATAATATTAAATATTATGATCACCATCAAATAAATTGATTCTTTTATAATTATTAATTATTACGCTTAATATATATTCTATCTAATTAAACTATTAAACTACGACAAATACAAGCATACTTGTTAAATATATTAGATATTTATTTCAAAACTATTTTAATGAATGACTTAAAATAAACAATTCAATACATTATCATCCATAATTTTTTATCATTATAAATTTGGAAATTATATTTTAAATTGAAAAAAATTATAACTAAAAAAGCTTCTAATATATTTAAAATATGATTCAACAATTATATTCAATGATTGAAAAATATATTTAATAATTAAATCATATTTATTTGCATGATATTCACTTAGGCATGTAATTTATACTACCCAACATGAAATGAGTGACTCAAAATTTACTTTAATTTACTTAATCTAATATTAATTCATTACAACTATTGGTCTTATTAACTATTTTTTACTCGATAGGCTATATGTAAAATTTCTTTTTTGGCCGGAAATGTAATGCTCCGCCAAGGGATCCAAAAGAATTAACCTAAAGTTTCACTAAGTTTGCTAAACATTTTTTTTTTAAAAGTAAGAATGTATAACATACACATCAAACACATAGTAGCGGAAGCAATAACATGTAATCATTGACAAACATACATTGCAAGTTACATTTCTTAAAGATCCCAAGACGTTGAGTCACGTTTAAATTTAATTAAATTCTAAGTCTAACAACTAATACATAAATAATAAAGAATAATCAGAAACTCCAATGTCCATAATATACATTTGTTCTGAATGCTCCTTGGCAAATTAATTCAGAATGCTCCATCATCCACTGTACATGTCACAGGGTATGAAAGGTTTAAAAGAATATACATATGTAAAGATCAAGATACAACATCCTCAAATCCATGATACAAGGTACAGTAAAAATATATGAAACTATTCACCATACATGATACATCCATACATCCATAATGATAAAACATCTATCATAAAATCTAACCATCCGTCATAATAATCCAAGAACATAGTGAAGGTAAAAGCCAATCACGAAATCTCCAGCCACGGTAACCACGGAATGGATCTCAATGGTAAGAGTAAAAGCACTACCACCCGATCGCGTGGAACCTAAATGGTCCACTCCCACCGCGCTGAGGAGATAGTCTCAAGTCCCAAACAAGGTATCAAAACACAAAACACAAGTACTCTCTAAGTCTGGGAAATCCTAAAAGTATACTAACTCAAGGGTTCCAACATAGATAGACATCTAGACCCAGAGGCACCCCAAAGACACGTAGGAAACCTAATATGCAAGCGGGAAAGTGTCATCGCAAAAGTCACGTAGAAGTTACCCGAGCAATCCCTTAGGAATCCCGGGTCCCTACTGATCCCTGCGGCCATTAGTATCCTCTCGTACTGACGAGGCATACTATGGAATGCAAAGTCATAACCAAGCGTTCTCTCTACCCCATCCTAGTCTGTACTAGCACTCAAGGCATGAGAGAGAACATACAATTATCTTATTAGGTTCATTTTCCCTTATTTAGTGTAAATGTTTTCACTTATTAAAACGACTTACAATGGGTTACTCCAGGCAGCCTCTTAGGGCCCTGATCCCCATTGCAAGCCACTTCCCGACTCTACACATAGATAACCTATCCTAGGCTCATGAAATCACAAATCAAGAATCATAATAAAATCACCTCAGTCCTATACAAGCAACTGAAAAACATCATAAAAGATAAGCCACAAAATTACATCAGTTCTTCATGAGCAACAGCTAAGCATCCAATAATAATCATATGATCACGACAGTTCTCTATCAGCAACTGAAGGCATCAATGATAAATCACAAAATCCAATGGTTCTCTAATGAGCAACCAGAAAGTATCCCAATAGTAAATTACAATACTGATCGAAGACTCCAAAATGGTCAAGTCAAAACATGACATCATCAAGAACATAACAAACACTTCAGTCCTCTCAAGCGACTAAAAAGAAATCCAAGTATAACTGATCGAGACTCAAAATTGGTTATCAATATAACTGATCGAGACTCGAAAATGGTTAAGTCAGGTATCTCAAATACATACATCTCAGCTTCACACAAGGAAACTGGAAAGCAATAACAAATAGTAAACACAATCATGTCATAGAGCACTTCATCACATTACCATGGTCGGGTTAAGAAAGATCGAGACCAAATCATCATGACATCACATTCACAACCCCGAGCCTCTGGTAACAACCTAAACTGGTCAACGCTAAACCAACCCCAAAACACTCAAAGCATAAGGACAACATCAAAGTCTCAGAGATTGGATTTGAAAGTATATTATTGAGTTAAGGTAAGGTTTATGTTTCAGTTTAACGTCGAATTCAAGTAACTAGGTTTTCATAACTACCCCTTACGATTAACCCAATTCTATAATAACTTCCATTAAGTCAATATTCCAAATCTACCATTTAATCAATTAATATTCATTATTAATTAACTTTAATTAAACTAATTTTAATAATCATTTGTTCTTATCTTAATCTATTCATTACTTGTTAATTTATTAATATTAAACCAAAATTATTAATAAATTAATATTTACAAACTATGTTAAATGCATTATTATTTAATTATTAAATATGAATAAAAATTAAAATATTTATTAATTTAAAAAATATATATATTAAAAATTTATTAATTAAAAATTTTAAATAATAATACAATTTGTTTTATAATTAATAAAAATTATATTAAAAAAAAAATATTAAAAAAAAATACAACTTTAATACATACGTTTAAAGCCCGTCGGCTTTGCCGCAGGCCCTGCGGTCGCAGGGCCTGCGGCGACAGGTACGTTGTACCTGCCATCACAGTACCTACGACGCAGGTACATTGTACCTACCATCGCAGTACCTACGACGCAGGTACTATCGACCGTCAGCAATGGGGGGTGGGTACGAGTGATCCCCTCCCCCCCCACTTAAAACAATAATTTTATATATATATATATATTTTTTGTATAAAAACAATTTGTTTTTAAAACGTTTTCTATAAATAAAGTCATGTATTATATATATTGATTTCAAGTAAATTTACTTTATTAAATTTTATCAATCATAAAATTTAAATAAAATAAATCAATCATATTTATTTTCCAACTTAGAGTTTTCTTCATCCAATTTCACAACCCTAACCTTATTAAATTTCTCAAATTCCATTTAATTCAAACTCAAATCTTGATTTAATTCTTATTTATTTCAATTATTGACTGAGGTTTGTAAACAGTTTTTCAATCTAGATTTACAAATGAAAACGAGTAGCAAAAGATTCAGAACGAAGAAATGACACATTCAAGAAGGCAAGTTCTTAGAATCACGGAGTAGACAGGAATATCAATTTGCATAATTCAATCAGTGATCAAAACACAAGACCCTACCTGAACCTGATGCTATTATGCAATCTCCAGGAACTGTAAGAGAATTCGCTCCTCTCAATGACCTTCTTCTCGAAAACTTTCTTGGTATCAGCCTTCTGAAATTCGCTTCCAAAAACTGTCTCCCAAAAATTCCTGTCCAAATACGTCTATCTCAAAAATGAACCCCCCCAAAGTTGTGATAAGCAATTTCTCCTCAAATCGGGGCACTAATTGTGCGTTTACTCGAGAAGACTCTTTGCACAACTCAGTTAACTCCAAATTAACCTTTATTATCTTTTCTTTTATTTTGCATTCATCTTTCATGCATATTAAGTTGAATTATTAAATAACTTTATTTAATATTCCACTTGACTTCTATTTTTAATCTTTATTACTTTTAATCTCATGTGCACTTTATGAAATTAAAGTAACATTATTATTTTCACTTATTTTTTTATCTTTTAATAAATTTCTTTTATTTAATCTTATGCATAAGTCATGCGAACTAGAATCTTTTATTAAATAATTATATTTTCACTTTTTAAATTATTTTAGAAACTAAATTGATAAAAATATTTATTAACTCAAATAATAATAATATTTAGCATTTATTTAAAAATGAACTCTAAATATATTATTATTAAATTAACTAAATATTATCACGTTCTAAATTTAGACTTAAAGCTTTTATCTCCAAATTTAATTCCTTTCATTTAATTAATTTCCTAATTTAAATAAAAATAATAATTAAATATTAAAATGTCATAATAATCTTCTATTAAATTAAATCATTAATTAATCATTTTAATTAATTTCTTTTATATTTAAACTCATGCTTAGATCATGCGATCTAGAAACCTTTAATAATTTAATATCTTTTCCACTTTTAATTTATTTAAGAAACTTTAATTGATAAAATATTTATTAATTCAATTAATAATAATATTTAGCATTTATTTAAAAATGAACTCTAAATATATATTATTATTAAATTAAATTAATATTATCACATTCTAAAATTATACTTAAAACTTTTATTTCCAAATTTAATACTTTTTATTCAATTAATTTCTCAATTAATTAAATATTAAAATATCATAATAAATTTCTATTAAATTAAATCATTAATTAATCCTTTTAATTAAACTTAATTAATAGAAAATACATCAAGGACTCATAAAGCAACATATGAAAACCCATCATAGAAGAACACATACTAAATCAAACAAAAAGGGTTATAATCACGAAATAACATCATTTGATGCATTCAGAGGGTACTTAACTCAGATACTTGTCCTAATTATCAATTAGGACAATTGGCTAAAGGGTTTAGGATTTGGACTTAAGAGTTTATCTCTCCTCTCTTACCATTGAGATAATGCGATAGGGTACGCTCATCCTGGCAATTCAGGGAAGTCGATACCCGGTACCTGCAACCTGCATAAAATTCACGCATGTACAGACACAATATTCTAAGCTAAACAGACAATGGCAGGAAGTGGTGCATCGTGTAGATCCCGACTAGCAGGTGACTACGACTCCCTTCCTTAACCACATCAGAAACACCATACATAAAGAAAACAAACACGCGCACCATACACATGCAGTATGGGGTAAGTATCCATAAGAAAGCACGTGTGATAATAAACCATCTAACTAATCATCATCGATAACTGAAAATATTGAATAATCATCATACATGCATGAAATATAGAGTACCAAGTAATCTCATCATATAATAAATTGAGTGTACAGCAACATCTGATAATCTCTAAAATAATAATACTAATCATCAAACATAAATTGGCCTAAAAGAGTTTGGCAAGGATGACAGAAATGCGACTTAGGGGCAGGCACTACATCCACCCCCCCTAGACTTAGGCTTACTCCTGGAAGCCTATAAGAAAAGAAAAGCTAAGGACTCACTGTGCAGGTCCCATTGGACCCTTTCCCCCTGTAGGAGGATAAGACTCCACTGAGTACACTCTCTGGGCTCTATCCATGCCACCAACTGTGGGTTCTGAAGCTGCAGGTCTCTAGCCTAAGAATTGTGGTTTCCCTTGAGGGCAACGAGACGACTTGTGTCCGCGTTGTCCACATGAGAAACACTCTCCATTGAAGCTCCTCTGAACTCTAGGTGCACTAGACTGTTGGAAACTACCTCCACTAGGATAAGACTGAACACTCTGAGATGGTTGGTCATACTGGATGTGCTTGTTGCGCTGAGCGTTGTGATAGTGCCTAGTATTGGAACCACCGCCACCACTCTATGCTGGAGGATAAGTACCCTCCTGCCGCTGATTACCCCCAGTAGGAGGTTTCCTATTGCCACCTGTTCCCTGACCACCCTTCGATCTTGATGCTGAAGGTGCTCCTACAAAATCCCCATGTCCTAAGTTCACACTCTGCTCTACAAGGACGGCTCGATGTACCGCATCCTTGAGGGTTTTAGGTTCAAACACCTTAACACCCCCAATTAAACGATTGTTCAAACCTCTAATGAAATGTTGTGCCAACTGCGCTGGGTTGTCACTAAATCCTGAAAAGGGCATGAGCTCAAAGAACTTGCGCTCATACTCTATAACAGTCATAGTGTACTGTCTCAGGTTATGGAACTCATCTGCTCTATGCTGCTTCCATTCCTCTGGTAGGAATCGCTCACGGAAGCTCTCTAAGAATAACTCCCATGTGACATTGTTCATGGTAATGCCCAACTTCTTTTCCTCGATAGTCCACCAAGTGGCCCCAAGGAACTCTAGGTTGGTGATAGCAAACCTCGCTTTGACATTACTGTCAAAGTCCTGCATAGCAAAAATCCTGTCAAGGGCAATAAGCCACTGCTTAGCTACATATCCAGAACCCTGCCCATTAAAGGGCTTGACTTTGGACCTCTGAAGGTCCTTCATCTGTGAAGATATAATGGATCTATGTCGATCCCTCAGAGGGCTCCTAGACCTAGGTCTATGCTCATGTCTTGCCCGATGTGCTCTATCCTGCTCAAGAACAGGAGGTAGGCGATCAATGATGGTTCGCATCATTTGCCTCATGTCAACCTCCTCCGAGTCAGCATGCTCCTCTCTATGGTTCTCTTCCTGATGCTCACTGACATGCTCTTCCCTATTCTCCTCCTTAATGGGGCTCTCGTGGATAGACTCATGAACACTAATACCTCTGCCTTGTCCACAACCTCTGCCACGGCCAAGGCTACGGCCTCTAACAGAAGATCTCGTCCCAGATACCATCCTACAATAATATCCAAGACACAAGATGCTAAAATAACCATGAAACATACTACTAAAACACATAGATAAAAGACACATGTTTTTGCAACAAGATATTTTCAATTTTTAGTTTACCTATAATTTTAGTTTAAGTATAATTTCAATTTTGAAGTCTTAAGTGTTGAAGTATGAAAAATAGGTAACTAATAGTTTACACAATGTTTCAGTTCAACTAGTTTCAAGTTTTCACATGATAGTTTAAAGTTTTCATTTTTATTCAACTAGTTAACACTAGTGGCGTTCCAATATACCCAGAGCTCCCAATGTAGAAACTCAGGCTCTGATACCAGATGTAACGCTCCGCCAAGGGATCCAAAAGAATTAACCTAAAGTTTCACTAAGTTTGCTAAACATTTTTTTTTTAAAAGTAAGAATGTATAACATACACATCAAACACATAGTAGCGGAAGCAATAACATGTAATCATTGACAAACATACATTGCAAGTTACATTTCTTAAAGATCCCAAGACGTTGAGTCACGTTTAAATTTAATTAAATTCTAAGTCTAACAACTAATACATAAATAATAAAGAATAATCAGAAACTCCAATGTCCATAATATACATTTGTTCCGAATGCTCCTTGGCAAATTAATTCGGAATGCTCCATCATCCACTGTACATGTCACAGGGTATGAAAGGTTTAAAAGAATATACATATGTAAAGATCAAGATACAACATCCTCAAATCCATGATACAAGGTACAGTAAAAATATATGAAACTATTCACTATACATGATACATCCATACATCTATAATGATAAAACATCTATCATAAAATCTAACCATCCGTCATAATAATCCAAGAACATAGTGAAGGTAAAAGCCAATCACGAAATCTCCAGCCACGGTGACCACGGAATGGATCTCAATGGTAAGAGTAAAAGCACTACCACCCGACCGCGTGGAACCTAAATGGTCCACTCCCACCGCGCTGAGGAGATAGTCTCAAGTCCCAAACAAGGTATCAAAACACAAAACACAAGTACTCTCTAAGTCTGGGAAATCCTAAAAGTATACTAACTCAAGGGTTCCAACATAGATAGACATCTAGACCCAGAGGCACCCCAAAGACACGTAGGAAACCTAATATGCAAGCGGGAAAGTGTCATCGCAAAAGTCACGTAGAAGTTACCCGAGCAATCCCTTAGGAATCCCGGGTCCCTACTGATCCCTGCGGCCATTAGTATCCTCTCGTACTGACGAGGCATACTATGGAATGCAAAGTCATAACCAAGCGTTCTCTCTACCCCATCCTAGTCTGTACTAGCACTCAAGGCATGGGAGAGAACATACAATTATCTTATTAGGTTCATTTTCCCTTATTTAGTGTAAATGTTTTCACTTATTAAAACGACTTACAATGGGTTACTCCAGGCAGCCTCTTAGGGCCCCGATCCCCATTGCAAGCCACTTCCCGACTCTACACATAGATAACCTATCCTAGGCTCATGAAATCACAAATCAAAAATCATAATAAAATCACCTCAGTCCTATACAAGCAACTGAAAAACATCATAAAAGATAAGCCACAAAATTACATCAGTTCTTCATGAGCAACAGCTAAGCATCCAATAATAATCATATGATCACGACAGTTCTCTATCAGCAACTGAAGGCATCAATGATAAATCACAAAATCCAATGGTTCTCCAATGAGCAACCAGAAAGTATCCCAATAGTAAATTACAATACTGATCGAAGACTCCAAAATGGTCAAGTCAAAACATGACATCATCAAGAACATAACAAACACTTCAGTCCTCTCAAGCGACTAAAAAGCAATCCAAGTATAACTGATCGAGACTCAAAATTGGTTATCAATATAACTGATCGAGACTCGAAAATGGTTAAGTCAGGTATCTCAAATACATACATCTCAGCTTCACACAAGGAAACTGGAAAGCAATAACAAATAGTAAACACAATCATGTCATAGAGCACTTCATCACATTACCATGGTCGGGTTAAGAAAGATCGAGACCAAATCATCATGACATCACATTCACAACCCCGAGCCTCTGGTAACAACCTAAACTGGTCAACGCTAAACCAACCCCAAAACACTCAAAGCATAAGGACAACATCAAAGTCTCAGAGATTGGATTTGAAAGTATATTATTGAGTTAAGGTAAGGTTTATGTTTCAATTTAACGTCGAATTCAAGTAACTAGGTTTTCATAACTACCCCTTACGATTAACCCAATTCTATAATAACTTCCATTAAGTCAATATTCCAAATCTACCATTTAATCAATTAATATTCATTATTAATTAACTTTAATTAAACTAATTTTAATAATCATTTGTTCTTATCTTAATCTATTCATTACTTGTTAATTTATTAATATTAAACCAAAATTATTAATAAATTAATATTTACAAACTATGTTAAATGCATTATTATTTAATTATTAAATATGAATAAAAATTAAAATATTTATTAATTTAAAAAAAATATATATTAAAAATTTATTAATTAAAAATTTTAAATAATAATACAATTTGTTTTATAATTAATAAAAATTATATTAAAAAAAAAATAGAAAAAAAAAATACAACTTTAATACATACGTTTAAAACCCGTCGGCTTTGCCGCAGGCCTGCGATCGCAGGGCCTGCGGCGATAGGTACGTTGTACCTGCCATCACAGTACCTACAATGCAGGTACGTTGTACCTACCATCGCAGTACCTGCGACGCAGGTACTATCGACCGTCGGCAATGGGGGGTGGGTACGAGTGATCCCCTCCCCCCCCACTTAAAACAATAATTATATATATATATATATTTTTTTTGTATAAAAACAATTTGTTTTTAAAACGTTTTCTATAAATAAAGTCATGTATTATATATATCGATTTCAAGTAAATTTACTTTATTAAATTTTATCAATCATAAAATTTAAATAAAATAAATCAATCATATTTATTTTCCAACTTAGAGTTTTCTTCATCCAATTTCACAACCCTAACCTTATTAAATTTCTCAAATTCCATTTAATTCAAACTCAAATCTTGATTTAATTCTTATTTATTTCAATTGTTGACTGAGGTTTGTAAACAGTTTTTCAATCTAGATTTACAAATGAAAACGAGTAGCAAAAGATTCAGAACGAAGAAGTGACACATTCAAGAAGGCAAGTTCTTAGAATCACGGAGTAGACAGGAATATCAATTTGCATAATTCAATCAGTGATCAAAACACAAGACCCTACCTGAACCTGATGCTATTATGCAATCTCCAAGAACTGTAAGAGAATTCGCTCCTCTCAATGACCTTCTTCTCGAAAACTTTCTTGGTATCAGCCTTCTGAAATTCGCTTCCAAAAACTGTCTCCCAAAAATTCCTGTCCAAATACGTCTATCTCAAAAATGAACTCCCCCAAAGTTGTGATAAGCAATTTCTCCTCAAATCGGGGCACTAATTGTGCGTTTACTCGAGAAGACTCTTTGCACAACTCAGTTAACTCCAAATTAACCTTTATTATCTTTTCTTTTATTTTGCATTCATCTTTCATGCATATTAAGTTGAATTATTAAATAACTTTATTTAATATTCCACTTGACTTCTATTTTTAATCTTTATTACTTTTAATCTCATGTGCACTTTATGAAATTAAAGTAACATTATTATTTTCACTTATTTTTTTATCTTTTAATAAATTTCTTTTATTTAATCTTATGCATAAGTCATGCGAACTAGAATCTTTTATTAAATAATTATATTTTCACTTTTTAAATTATTTTAGAAACTAAATTGATAAAAATATTTATTAACTCAAATAATAATAATATTTAGCATTTATTTAAAAATGAACTCTAAATATATTATTATTAAATTAACTAAATATTATCACGTTCTAAATTTAGACTTAAAGCTTTTATCTCCAAATTTAATTCCTTTCATTTAATTAATTTCCTAATTTAAATAAAAATAATAATTAAATATTAAAATGTCATAATAATCTTCTATTAAATTAAATCATTAATTAATCGTTTTAATTAATTTCTTTTATATTTAAACTCATGCTTAGATCATGCGATCTAGAAACCTTTAATAATTTAATATCTTTTCCACTTTTAATTTATTTAAGAAACTTTAATTGATAAAATATTTATTAATTCAATTAATAATAATATTTAGCATTTATTTAAAAATGAACTCTAAATATATATTATTATTAAATTAAATTAATATTATCACATTCTAAAATTATACTTAAAACTTTTATTTCCAAATTTAATACTTTTTATTCAATTAATTTCTCAATTAATTAAATATAATTAAATATTAAAATATCATAATAAATTTTTATTAAATTAAATCATTAAATAATCCTTTTAATTAAACTTAATTAATAGAAAATACATCAAGGACTCATAAAGCAACATATGAAAACCCATCATAGAAGAACACATACTAAATCAAACAAAAAGGGTTATAATCACGAAATAACATCATTTGATGCATTCAGAGGGTACTTAACTCAGATACTTGTCCTAATTATCAATTAGGACAATTGGCTAAAGGGTTTAGGATTTGGACTTAAGAGTTTATCTCTCCTCTCTTACCATTGAGATAATGCGATAGGGTACGCTCATCCTGGCAATTCAGGGAAGTCGATACCCGGTACCTGCAACCTGCATAAAATTCACGCATGTACAGACACAATATTCTAAGCTAAACAGACAATGGCAGGAAGTGGTGCATCGTGTAGATCCCGACTAGCAGGTGACTACGACTCCCTTCCTTAACCACATCAGAAACACCATACATAAAGAAAACAAACACGCGCACCATACACATGCAGTATGGGGTAAGTATCCATAAGAAAGCACGTGTGATAATAAACCATCTAACTAATCATCATCGATAACTGAAAATATTGAATAATCATCATACATGCATGAAATATAGAGTACCAAGTAATCTCATCATATAATAAACTGAGTGTACAACAACATCTGATAATCTCTAAAATAATAATACTAATCATCAAACATAAATTGGCCTAAAAGAGTTTGGCAAGGATGACAGAAATGCGACTTAGGGGCAGGCACTACAGGAAACTTGTTATCTTTTGAGTAGAAAATTGTCATCCCTTGCCATTAATTATTTTTCGACCAAATTGATCACACCCCAACTTTAACTCTTTTTTTTTTGTTCATTTATTTAATTTAATTAGCTATTATTTACACTGTTACCTCTTATTTTTTTCCTTATTTATTTATCTTCATTTTTAACTCTTATATTTAATTTATAAATTAATCTATTTTCTATTTATTTAAAAAATTAATTAGTTGTTATCTTCACTTTTAACTCATGATTTTCTTTATTTTTATTTAATTTTAATTTTTAAAATTGATTGAAGTTTTAATTTTGAAATTATTTTAATTAGTTTATTTTTTTAATACTTTTTAGTTTAGCCAATAAAATATTTGTGGAAGGAGATCTTATTATTTTACTTGTTAAATAAAAAAAATATTTCTCAAATAGGATTAAAATATTTGTATGATTGAAGTTTTAGTTTTTAAATTATTTTAAATTATTTTTTTAATTAGTATAATTCTACATTTAAATAGTGATCAGTTGTTATTTTTAAATTTTTAAAAAATATTTCTCATATTAATTTTTCATAATAGTTTTTTATGGAGATTGTTTTTAAATGATTATTTTTTTCATATATTTAAGTTGGGAGATTTTAAATTAGTTTATTTTTAATGATTTTATTCATATATTTAAACTGATAGACTTTAAATTTATAAGTAGGAGATATTGTTATCAAGGGTTTAACTATATAGTTTTTGAGTGACTCATGTTTAATAAGTAGTGATTTACAAGAATTCATCTCTCATGATAATAAATTAAACACTTTGTGATCTGAAGCACTCAGACTTTGTTAGTTTAATTTTTAATTTTTATAATTAATTTCATTTTATATTTTTTGCTTATTTTATATATGTTTTTATTTTCTTATTAGAATTTGATAATTTTTGTTGTGAATATTTTTTAGATCATAATTTATTAGTTTATAGTAAATTAAATAAATAAATATTATTTATTACAAAATTTTATTTTATTTTAATTAAAATAAATAC
Organism: Cupressus sempervirens; assembly: GCA_028749045.1. NCBI lineage: Eukaryota > Viridiplantae > Streptophyta > Pinopsida > Cupressales > Cupressaceae > Cupressus > Cupressus sempervirens. Next base: position 89,822,010 of record CM053786.1, on the reverse strand, counting down.
TTATCTCCTTATCGTTGCAAACACAAAAGCTTAGCTTAACTACTAGTTTAAATTTTTTTAAGACGTAGTGTCAGACACTATGTGGCATTTGTTGCATTTTTCTTCGAAATATATTTCTCTAATTCAGATTACGTGCATCTGTAGTAAAGTATTTTCTTTTTAAAATCTCTAGAACACCGTTTGAATGGAACCGTCCTATTTTCGATCAATCTAGAGAGTCGGTGGAAAATATCTCTTTACAGGTGGCTGATAAGATCACCGTAGATTATCTTCCGCCGCCTCACTTCGATGGTCCGATTCTTTCTCTCGCATCAAATCTGACCTATAAATATCTATTAACTCAAACCCTTATCATGCATTAATTTCTCTAGCCAGGGTAGCTGGATGTATTGGTGGTTTCCGTTTCGCTAGCCAGGGTTGCTGGATGTATTGGTGGTTTTCGTCTGCGAGTCTCTCTCAGAGTGGTTTAGTTGTAGAAAAACGTTGGGTGTATGGATGGAATTTCAGCTTTCGTTTAGTTGTTTGCATTTTCCTATTCTTTTGGTTCATTTAGTTTTTGGTCTGTTGAACAAAAATATACTCGGGCCCTGGCTTGCCAGGGATTATCGCTATAGCATCGTTTTGCTTCCGTCCATATGGCGAATTTGGCCTACGTTAACAGATCATACATGGCAGAGTTTCAGGGTTTCTGGTCAGATCTCTTCCTTTTTATTTATGTCATATAATTGTGATGGGGTATACCAATTTCTTCATTTGTAGGCTTTGAGTGAAAGGCTAGGTTTTCCATATAAGAAGCCGCAGGAGGATTGATATCACGATTCATCTTTATCTAGATGAGGTGATAAGAGCCCATTAAACCCTGCTGGGAGAGGCAGCCAGAAGGGATGAGACGATGATCAGACGAAGGATAAAACATCCAGGGTTAACTGTGTATTAAATATCTTGAGTCTGTGTAGTATCTCTCCTTCGGCTTCTGTTTTCTCCACTACATAGCGGCAGATTTACAAATTTCAGTTGTTGTAGGGTATTGTAGAGACTGGAATAAAACATAAGTTAGTTATATTTAATGGCTGTCAGGAGTTCCAATAAAACCCCTGTTGTGGTGCAAGCGGGATTGGTAGTTTTGGCGGATACAACGTAAGTTTATTTTATCTCTCTATTTATTTGGTGGATACAACGTTAAGTTTTGCTTTGTTGAAAAATATAGAATATTTATTCCCTATGAGATGTTAGGGTTTCAAGGAAATAATAGGTTTGTTTGCTTGCCCTTGGTACAAAGGGTTTTATGTCATAGTGTCTTTGAGTGGAAACATTGATTGCTGTGGAGTGACTGATTATTTTAATCTGTAATAACTTCTTTAGCTGGAAAAGATTACAACAGCGGATTGGAACGCTCCTCCGATTTGTAAATATGTGTAGGGACGGGCCTTGGAACATTGTACTATTTTATACGGATGAGTGGGTGATGACTATAGGTGGTCGTGGATTTGGTTTGTGAAGCACGTCTTTGGTTATGCAGATTAATATATTTTGTCAATAGAGATTACGTCGAAATTGTATGTCGCCGATGTGGACGCCACAGCTTTAGTGGTACAATTATAATTCCCTTGTTGTAAGAGATAATGAGAATGCATTACTTATTAGGGAATTCATTTCTTCATTTATTTCATTTATAAGGTATCTTACAAGGAAGAGTGCTTGAACGGTGGGCATGTAGTGGTGTTTTCCGCGACTATGCAACTCCCTGAGTTGGACCAGGGCAGGAGATCAAGAAATCATAAACTACCTGATTTGAATTCATGCCTCCTTTATGATTGGTTTAAAACAACTAATTTAATCTTGGAATTTTTTTGGATTTGTGCTTCTTTGTTTATGTAAAATGACGTACCCGGATTGTTTAAAGATTTGTGCTTCTTTGTTTATGTAAAATGATGTCCTTGTCTGTACAGATAAAGAGTAGGCAAGTTTGACAGGACGTTGTGAGCTGGTGTTGTAAGTTTAGCACTCCGGCATATGTTATTAAAGTGGTACAATTTCTAATTAATATTTTGAAGAAATATTTTGGTGAATTTTTCGGTCTTCCACAACATGTATTTTCTTTCTTTATCGTTACCGTAGTATATGTGCGTATAAAAAAAACTTATTTGTTTTAGGTTCCTACAGAAGGGTTGAGTTCGAGGTATTACAGGGAGGAGAGGGCGTGCCACAGCGGACTTGATATTGGCGTTTCAGCTATGAAACGATGAAACGATGAAACTTCTAATTGTGGCAGGGGGATGAGATTCTTTTGTTTAAATTCACTTAGTATAATTGACTGATTTAATTGTGTTTTTATTTTTGGGTTACACTTGTTTATTCAAACCAATGTATTTTGTCTCTACAGATTACTATTGAAGTAATTTATGACTCCATACTGCTGACCGATGTTATTACAGTGAAGTAACACAAATAAGTGGTACAATCTTTATTGCTTTTCTGTAAGTATCAATTAGGTGCAACGTCTGATGTCTTATCTATTGGAACACCTAGTTTATTGTACCTGCACCATTTGTAGTCGCCTAATAGTGAATCATACGCGAATAGATTTGAACCTAGGATTACTTTCTAGATTTTATACAAACTGTAATGTGGTTTCGTTGGAGAGCTCGATTGGTCCAGGTTTCCTAAATTAAGGTTGATTTACGCGATGGAGGATTACATTCTTTCATTTATGGGTTAAGATTTTATACAAACTGTTAATGTGGTTTCGTTGGAGAGCTCGATTGGTCCAGGTTTCCTAAAGTAAGGTTGATTTACACGATGAAGGATTACATTCTTTCATTTATGGGTTAATGGGTATGCTACCTTGAAGAGCCCTCAACAATGTGCACGGATTTGGCGTTTCTCGGACTTTTAGTTTTGGCTCGAGTATGAGTAGTTGTGAACACTCTTTTGAAATTTATTCCTTTTATACTTAGTTTAAAGGAACTGATTTGATCCTTTTTTGGGTTTGAATTATGTCTTTGTTATAAAGCAATGTAACCTGTCTGTTGTTAATAGGTGCACTGAGCACATGAGAATGGACATGGATTTGGTGTTCTAACTATAGAACAATGCGGTTTGTGAGGAGGATAATCTTTATTCTATGCTTTGGTTAACGTGCTCTTTTTGATAGATTTCAAACAAGGGATTCGATTCTATTATGCTTTTGTTTACGTATAACGATGGACTGTCTATACAGATGGTGAGTTGGTCACTTAGATTTCACTTAGATTTGGGGTGCAAGTGGTACGACTCTGGGCTATGTTATTAAAGCGAAGCGTTAGATAAGACTGGTTCAATTTTTCCCCGTGTCAGATATGAGTGGTTCAATTTTTACCCATGCTAGAAGTAATTAGGTTCTATTTTCGCCTCTTGAGAACATTTGTTTTCTTTCTTTTTTACTTACGAATGATGCACAAGCAGATTTGCAGGAAGATGACCTTACATTGTTGTTATACCTGTTTGGTTTAAGATTCCTAGAGGAGGTTGAGTTCCTGGAGCCTGCCACTGCGGTGGTGTATCTGGTGTTTCCAGCTTTGAAACAATGGAACTTCTAATTGTGGCTGGAGGATAACAAACTCTTCACTCAATGATTTGAATTCTATGTTGTTTCCATAATAAATTAAAAGTAACTTTGTCAGATTCTCAATTTTTGTTAGAATTGTGAAGTGTATCTTTGTTTATGCTAAACAGTTATTATGTTCATACAGATGACGTTCAAAGTGGTATGACTGATCTGTGTTACTACAATGAAGTAACGGTACTAAGTGGTACAGTTCTTATTCCCTTGTTAGAAGAATGGTTGGCTTCAATTGCCTTGTCCAAAGCTTTTTCCATTGCAAGGACTAATCACCTACAATGAACTATACCTTAGTAGATTTGAAGATTGTTTGTTGGATATTGTACGAGCTGTTTTTGCTGGAGTGCACGGGTGGAAGTTGTATTTCTGAGATATGCAGATAGGAGGAGAGGGCGTGCCACAGTGGACGTGTGGCGTTACCAGCTATGAAACAGTGAAACTTTTAATTGTGGCAGGAGGATGAGATATTCTTTATGATTGAGTTCAATTTTTCTATAATTAACTAGTTTTTTTGGGTTAAAATTGTGCACTTGTTTAAACCAATGTATTTTGTCTGTACAGATTCCTATCGAGTTTATGTTGGACTCCCTTGACTCTGACTGATGTTATTTGCAGTTAAGTACAAAATTAAGTGGTACAATTTTTATTCCCTTGTTAGAAGTAATAATTAAGTGCAATGTGTCGTCTCTTACGACACCTAGTTATTTTCCCTTTCACCAATTTTTTGTCACCTACTGGGAATAGGTTTTAACTTTATCGGCTAGATCTTATATGCTACCTTGAAAAGCACTCAACGATCGGCAGTTGAACAATTAAGCTTTCTAGTTTTAGCTTGAGGATAAGTTATTCTAATTTCTCGCCCTTTTGAATTAGCGCTCTCTTTATAATTAGTTTTGAGGAATTGATTTGATTTGGGAGAATTTTGTCTCTGTTAGAAAACAATGTAATCTGTCTCTGGGTAAATATGTGCATTGCGGAATCTGTCTCTGGGTAAATATGTGCATTGCGGATTTGGTGTTCCTGCGAATAAAATAATGCGACTGCTAATTCTGTGAGGAGGGTAAGGTATCTTAATTCTCTTATTAGGATTAATGTTCTCTCTATAAGTCACATGTTGGATATCATACAACAATTTGTACTATTTTCGTTATAGTACCTGCTTGGTTTTAAGGTCGTAGAGGAGGTTTGAGTTTCTTGGTTGATATGTGTATTTTGCAGAGAGCCTACCACTGTGGTCGTGCATCTGGTGTTTCCAGCTATAGAACAGTGGAACTTCTAATGGTGGCTGGATGATAAGAAATTCTACACTATTATTTGATTTTTTTAATAATTTCTATGATTGATTTAAAATAACTGTTATCCTATTTTAAATTTTTGCTAGATTCTAAATTTTTGTTAGAATTGTGGAGTGTGCCTTTGTTAATGGATAGGTATGTATTATGTCCATACAGATGACGTTGAGGTTTCGATTTTTGTTACTACAATGAACTATACGTTAGTAGATTAGAAGATTATGTGTTGGATATTTGTTGGAGTTCGTTAGTTCAATTCTCCCAGTTATGGGTTAATAGAGGTTTCAAATTTGTTGGAGTGCTCGATTGGTCCAGGTTTTAGATATTTTATGGAGGAGGAATTTAGTTCTACCAGTTATGGGTTAATAGGGATATTACCCTTAAAAGAGTTCTCAAGATGGGGCATGTATTTGTGTTTATAGCTATAAATCAACACAACTCTTAATTTTGGCACAAGGATGAGGGATTTTAAACTCTCTGATTTGATCCTAGATATTGAGTTCTCAAGATGGGGCATGTATTTGTCTTAATAGGGATATTACCCTTAAAAAAGAGTTCTCAAGATGGGGCATGTATTTGTGTTTATAGCTATAAATCAACACAACTCTTAATTTTGGCACAAGGATGAGGGATTTTAAACTCTCTGATTTGATCCTAGATATTGAGTTCTCAAGATGGGGCATGTATTTGTCTTAATAGGGATATTACCCTTAAAAAAGAGTTCTCAAGATGGGGCATGTAGATGGGGCATGTATTTGTGTTTATAGCTATAAATCAACACAACTCTTAATTTTGGCACAAGGATGAGGGATTTTTAACTCTCTGATTTGATCGTAGATTTCTAAAGAATATGGTCTTTTGTTATTGTAACAAAATAATGCAAACCCGTCTATATAGTTTCTTGAGTTCAATTTTTGTATAATCGACTGATTTGATTATAGTTCCTTGTTAATATTGTGACCTTGTTTATTCAAACTAGTGGACTCTCTCTACAGATTGCTATTGAAGTTATGTGCGACTCCGTATGACTGACCGATGTTATTACAGTTAAGTCGCACACGTAAAAGGTTTTTTTACCTTGCAGAGTTAATAATTAGGTGTAATGTGTCGTTTCTTTTATCTTTTCCTTGCACCATTTGTGGTCACCTGTGTCGAACATCACGCAAACAGATTTGATGCTAAGATTATCTGGCAGATTTTATTCCAACTGTAGGTTGAGCCTTGGGTTGATAGGTACATATTACAGAGAGCCTGACGCTGAGGTTGCGCATTTTGGTGTTTACAGCTGTAAAACAGTAGAACTTCTAATTGTGGCGGGAGGATAAGAAACTCTTAACTCAACTAGTTGAAATCTACCATATTTCCGTGATTGATTTAAACGTATTTATTTGATTCTAGATTTTTGTTAGAATTTTGAGTTTCTTTATTTATACAAAGCAATATATTCTGGCTGTACAGATCACGGCTGTACAGATCACGTTGAAGTTGTATGACTACGATCTATGTTACTACAATGATGCAACGATAATAGATGGTATAGTTCTTATTCCCTTGCTAGAGGTAATAATTAGGTGCAATGACTTGACTCTTTTATTGTAAGTATTTTTTTTTTGCTCTTGTGAACTGTGATTGCCTAATGAACCATATTGTAGTCGATATGAAGGTCATGTTGGATATTGTCCGAGCTGTTCTGTTGAGTATTGGATTGGTTCAGATTCCTAGAGGAAGGTCGGAAACTTGAGGTACTTGGAGTTATTCATTCCCTCCTGTATGGAGTTGATGGGTATATATATGACGGACGAAAGGGTTCTCCTGAGTGGGCATATTTTTGGTATTTTTATTTCTCTGATTTGATAACATGTTTTTATCATTTTGAAAAGAACCATGGTCCTTTATTAACAGATTATAATGCAAATCTGTCTAATACAGATTCTTTGTGAGGTCAGTATAAATCTGTCTAATAGTTATACTGATCTCACAGGGGACATGGATAATTGTGTTTGAGCTGTAAAACGATTCTAATTCATATTCTAATTTTGGCAGGAGGTTAAGAAATTTTAACTCTCTGATTTGAATGCAACGTTCTCTCTATTAGTGATTTTGACTGTGACCAATCTTGTTACAGTAGAGTAACGGGAATAAGCGGTACAATTTTGTTTCTTTGCTAATATAGGTGCAACTCGTGTTTCTGAACGCTATTATTTTGTCTTCTTCTGTCATACTGTAGTAAATTACAGTGAACGATGCACAACTTAGTAGATTTTCGAAAGCTTCCATTTTTGTAAGGAAGCAGCGTTCACTCGTGGCAGTAGGATGTCAATTTCGACTCCCTGGTAGTTGACTTGTTTGGAATAGGTAGTTAGGGTTTATAATGCCTGTAAGCCTTTCCAACTGATCGTGCTATGGACGAAATTGTAGTTGCATTACCATGAACAGCCTTTCCAAAAGATTGTGCTATGGACGAAATTGTAGTTGCATTACCATGAACAGATGGGAGAAGAGGTAACATAATTCATTTCATTTGCTGGTGTGTAGTATAACTTTAATGGAAATGTGGATATTGCTTTATTTTTATTTTTTTAGGGATTGTGCCAGAGTTTCATTTGCATTGAACAGCAGATGTTAGGAACGGTGATAGAAAAACCTTTTATTTGGTATTTGGTTTGGAAGGAGTGATTTTCAACTTAATGGAAAGTGAGGTGTTCAGTCTCTTATGTTTATGTTAAACAGAATATCAATGGCAAGAAGAGTGCTTCATGGTGACTGTCAGCTCCAAAACAAAGCAATATTTGATTTGGCAGCATTTGACTGCAAGCTCCAAAACAAAGCAATATTTGTAAGCTCCAAGACATTCATCTCCTGCCATGAAATGCTTCTCTAACATCGATGAAAGAACTCCTATTTGATTTTGTGCAATGTTCCCTTCAGTTTATGCAGGATGGTACTCTGTTTGAACAGATGGAAAGTTGGAAAGAGCACGGTTGTTTCGCATATTTTGCAAGTAGGCTATATATTTGCTGTGATCATAACATTATTAGCCTTCTGTTAAAGGGTTTGGATAGTTTTCTGTCATGCTTGGTTCACCTTCCTTCTGTTAAGGGTTTGGATAGTTTTCTGTGATGCTTGGTTCACCTTCAATCGTTGCAACATTGTTCTAATACTCATTTTGGTTGCCAAAGCGTAGTGAATTCATCTCACACGCTAATCTGTCCACGAGGCATCAAATTTTACAAATTATCATGCAATTGATCCAGCTGCAGCTCTGTACATTCAGGTTACAGTTTTGAGAGCACGGAAGTGAGGAAGATTGTAGCTGTTATAAGATTGGTAGGCCTCCAAATTTATTTGAAGTTCATATTATCAATGTTTTCTATTTCCAGCATGTCTAAAATGTTGATAGCAAAGTTCTTGTTAGCAATGTTTTATAAATCCAACATAATCAATATGTTAAAACTATTGCATGCGACAGAAAATTCAAATTGGTTGAATGTGGCCAGGGGAAACCAGATTCGTTGCAAGCTTTCTTCCCTCTTATTAAAGAAGGAAATTTCAATTGGTTGAATGTGGACAGGGGAAACCAGATTCGTTGCAAGCTTTCTTCCCTCTTATTAAAGAAGGAAATTTCAATTGGTTGAATGTGGACAGGGGAAACCAGATTCGTTTCTTAGAGCTGGGATCTGAGAAAAGGTGTAGCTGTTGTAGATTGTTGTTGGGAATTGTTGGTGGCTAATTTCTATAATTGTTTTTAATGCAAGACAATCTGAAAATCTTGCACGCCTTCCTTCAGCAGGGTTTGGAGCTCCAAATTTTAGCAATTTAAGGGTTTTGAGTTGCAAGGTCTAGTACGTTCAAGCATTTGAACCGAGGTAGGAGGGGATGCAGCCCTGGTGAACGTATTCATTGCTGAGAGCTGGGATCGGAGAAAAGTTGCAGCCTGTCGTAGAAGTTGTAGCTGTCGTAGATTGTCGTTGTGGATTGTTGGTGGTGAATTTCTGTAATTGTTTTTAATAAAATAACTAAACCTGGTAATTTTCATGGTCATTCTCGGTGTCTAATAGAATCAAATTAGTTAAACACATTTATCTTATTTTGCATGGTCATTCTCAGTTTATGATTAGAGTACTCAATCATTATTTGTAATGTGTTTCAGAGTACTCAATCATTATTTGTAATGTGTTTCTAGGCAGTTTTTACCTAGCTAATAATGATATTGTTCTTCATATTTAAATACAACAAAAAGTCTTTTAGTATGATTATTAATCAGATCATTTAACACCAAACATCTTTTAAATATATCAAAGTCACATCATTTAACACCCTTTAATAAACCTGAAAATTTGTTATGGTAATTTTCATGGTCATTCTCGGTGTATAATAGAATCAAATTAGTTGAACACATTTATCTTATTTTGCATGGTCATTCTCGGTTTATGATTAGAGTACTCTATTGTTATTTGTAATATGTTTCTGGGCATTTAAATACAACTAAAAGCCTTTTAGTACGATTATTAATCATTTCATTCAACACCGAACACCTACTCAGCTGTCACGATTGTGGAATATTGTATTGTAAATGTGTAAATGTACCCGTGAACACCTTTTAAATATATCAGAGTCACATCATTTAACACCCTTTAATACAGCAAAAGCGATTTGTGGAAAATTGTAAATGTGTAAATGTACCTTGCTGTGAACACCTTTTAAATATATCAGAGTCACATCATTTAACACCCTTTAATACAGCAAAAGTGATTTTAGTATTGACCCGGTTTATATCGGTTTATAATCGAATGAAAAAACTCATTCCAATGTGTAATTGGATGTTGGACAGTTTTTACCCTCACCCTCATAGTTGCTGGACAGTTTTTTTTTTTTTTTTTTTTGTGGCCGCCTTTTAGAATGATGATTAATAAGATTTGTTACGGTAATTTTCATGGTCATTCTCGGTGTCTAATAGAATCAAATTAGTTAAACACATTTGTCTTATTTTGCATAGTTATTTCCGGTTTATGATCAGAGTACTCAATCAATCGTTATTTGTAATGTGTTTCTGAGCAGTTTTTACCTTCTAGCTGATAATGATATTGTTCTTAATCATATCATTCAACACTGAACATCTTTTAAATATATCAAAGTCACATCATTTAACTTAGTATGACTCGGTTTATAATAGAATGAAAAGACACTGAACATCTTTTAAATATATCAAAGTCATATCGTTTAACTTAGTATGACTCGGTTTATAATGGAATGAAAAGACTCGTTCCAATGTGTAATTGGATGCTGGACAGTCTTTACCCTCACCCTCATTTGTAATTAGTTGCTGGACAGTTCTGGTTTTTTGGTGGCCTTCTTCAATTTTATAACAAAAGCCAATGATGATTAATAAAATTTGTTATGGTAATTTTCACGGTCATTCTCGGTGTCTAATAGAATCAAATTAGTTAAACACATTTATCTTATTTTGCATGGTCGTTCCCGGTTTATGATCAGAGTACTCAATCGTTATTTGTAATGTGTTTCTGGGCAGTTTACACCCAGTACTCAATCGTTATTTGTAATGTGTTTCTGGGCAGTTTACACCCCTCTAGCTAATAATGATATCGTTCTTCATATTTAAATAAAGCAAAAAGCCTTTCAGTATGACTATTAATCATATCATTCAACACCAACAACCTTTTAAATATATCAAAGTCGTATCATTTAACACCCTTTAATACAGCAAAAGCCTTTTTAGTATGACTCGGTTTATAATAGAATGAAAAAGACTCATTCCAATGTGTAATTGGATGCTGGACAGTTTTTACCCTCACCTTCATTTGTAATTAGTTGATGGACAGTTTTTTTTTTTTTTTTTTTGTTTTTGGCCTTCTTCAATTTTATAGCAAAAGCCTTTTTAGAATGATAATAACATCTTTCGGTAACTCTTTATTAGTTGCTGGATCGTTTTTACCTCCTTATCTGTAAGTAGTTGTTATAGCAAAAGCCTTTAGATAAGTAGTTGTTATAGCAAAAGCCTTTTAGAATTATGATTAATGATGTCTTTTAACATCTCTTAATTGATCATAACTAATTTTTTATTATAAATGGTAACTCTGACAGAGTACTCTGTAACTGTGACAGAGTACTTCTTACTCTTTATTAGTTGCTCGAGCGTTTTTATGTCCTTATTTGTAGGTAGTTATTGGACAGTTTTCCTTCTGGTGATATTGATTTTCAATTTTATTATAGTATATATCATTTAACACCTTATAAGTGACCATAACTAATTTTTTTTTTTATCATAGTGGTAACTCTAAAAAAGTTCAGTTGCTGGCAGTATTTGCTCTTCCTTACTAAATTGCTGGACAGTTTCTTCCCCTCTAACTAATGATATTGTTCTTCAATAAATTTAATGATTTTCTTATATCATGATAACTTGGAACATGCTATTACCCTTCCTCTAAAGATTACAGCCCAAATTCAGTAATTTACTTATCATAATTGCAACTCTGAACATGCTACTACCCTTGCTCTAAAGGTTACAACTATAAAGATTACACCTTGAACATGCTATTACCCTTGCTCTAAAGATTACACCCTAAATGCAATGATATTTTTTCAGGAATTGATCATGATTTTGAACTTGTTCTTTTCATAACTCTTTTTAATTAAACTAGAGATAAAACTATAAATATCTAATTTCTTTTTAGATATTAGAAGGATAGTTGTATCCCTTGTCATTATACTTCCAACTGAATCTTTGATGCTTGGCTACATATAGTATAGCTGAGCATTCTTTTTTTTACTGAACTAAGTTCTATCTAGGAATTAAATTGTTCCTTTTGAGAGAAGGATTCGAACTCTCGATAGTTATTGATAGTTTATTTGGATGAATCTTAGATGATCTTAGAGCATATGTATATAATAGTTTATTTGGATGAATCTTAGATGATCTTAGAGCATATGTATATAATAGTTTATTTGGATGAATCTTAGATGATCTTCAGAGCATATGTACATCAAAGTTTGAAAACATTGTGAAATATCACAAGGCGAGCTTATTGTGGAGACGAATTAAAAGAGCAATATATCAGTGCCATAGTTTGAAAACATTGTGAAATATTGCAAATATTGTGGAATAGCGCGAGGCGAGCTTATTGTGGAGACAAATTAAACGAGCAATATATCAGTACCAATATTTTCCCAAAAACACGGCCGTTTTTTCGGCTATAAATCGTGCATTAAGCCAAAAATCGCACCCAAATATTGTTGATTGGTCAACATATTCAAGGGATAGAAATTTTTTGGACAAATTCGTTGAGAAATTCGGTACCAAAAAGTGCGTTGATCTTCCTTAAAAAAGTAAATTCTTTCGCTCGAATTTTGTTATAAATGCAAATGCAATCTTCGTTTAGGCTTAGTTCAAAACGTTGCGGGATATATTGCCTTCATTTGGCTGAGCGATTTCATCTAGAAACCTAGCGCCGTGTTAATGGAAATAAAGCGGGATATTTGATGAAAAACATAGAAATGATTTTGCGTTACATTATTTTAATTTCTATTAAAAATATTAAAATGTGTTTTTACATAAAATATTTACTAATGTTAGTAAAAATAAAAATAAAAATAAATAAATAAATAAATATATATATATATTATAAATATTGTAAATTATAATAAATTTAACAACTTTGTTCATTGAAGAATAATAGTTAAACTAATTTGTTATAAATAAATGTTCTTTAAGTATTTATTTAAAATAAATTTATTGTCGAATTTTTTTCGTAACTTTTATCCTTGTAGAACTTTATCCTTAATTCAAACCTTGTTGACATAGGTACTGAGTATTACAAAAGATTTATAATTTAGATAAATAATACTTAATACTTCTATATGTATTAGACTTAATTTATATTCGATGTTGTAATTTTTATGGTGTGTAAGTATGTGTTTTTAAGAATATTTTAAAAAATTGTATATTTTTTAATGTTTGATAGGAGTGTCGATTTATTATTGATTTTTTTGTCGAGTTTTGGCCAATTTTGAGTTTTTCAGAGAAGTTGAGCTGGTTGAGATGTACATAATGGATGTGTTGAAGATGTGATGAAATTGATTGTGGTTGAGACTTTAACTTACTTGGTTGGTTGTGGGCTATGTAAGTAGTGGCCTATTCCAAGAGGTCATGAAGTTGTTCGAGTGAATGTCAAAATTGCCTCCAACAACCTTCGAACACTAAACATTCTGAATGGAATCCTATTATATATAAATGTACCCCAAGAAAGATAGGGTAAAAACTATTTTCTGTTGGTATTCTTCTGTAACTTAAATCTATTTCTATTGTAAAAATCCATTTGGACAGTATTTCTAAACCAGTCATTGTCTGCAAAATATGGTCCATGATAGGGAGAAAATAGCCATTCTTCAAGGAATTCACAGTCCATAGATGCTTTAGCATTCCCTAAGCAGGCGTTTAGATGAGATCGTCATTGCCAACGACTTTCCTTGACTACACATTATGAAGTACAGGGCTTGTAGATCAATTGATTTTTTTTGTTCATTTTTGAAGTCAGATGGGGTAGTGACGAGGAAGCATCTGCCACCAATGAATCCACCCTAAAATTTTGTTCCCTCTACATTTCTCTAATAGAGAGCCTTCAAAGTCTCAATATCATCCCACACCCTATATTTTAACCTTTGATTTTTTATGGAAAATGAAACTCTCAATTGTTTTACAATGTATTTTGCTCTTTCGGAACAATACCTAGGAATAATTCTTTGAATTTATAGTATTGTTCTAGTATTTTTAAATTCTAGCGTGAAACGTTAAGGAGTGATTATTCCATTCAGAGAGATTAGTACCACCCCTACACTAAATCTTGAAGAAGAAAAACCCCCATCCAAATAACATGTCAAAATGAGCGGTGTTCCAAGTTTTTGCAACACCACTTTGTTGATGACGAAGTAAATGAAGTGCAATTTTTGTATCTTCAAATATGTACATAGATGGTTTGTTCGACCCCTGCAATCCTTTGACCATTTTTTATTTTAAGTGCACATTGCTGTATTTAAGACGCTCATAAAATAAATTACTTAATTGGTAACAGTTGTGTTGTTGGTTCTCTATTTTCGTTTCCCCTCCTCTAACTATAAACGCAGTTTAGTAAAATAATGATTATTAAATACATATTTGTTTATTTGTTTTACTTTCAAGTAAATTCTAGAGTGATTTATTTAAAAATAATATTTCACCAGTTTCTCAAAATTTATATAAAAGAGGTTCTCTCCTAATATATTTCGACTTCTTTGAGCATCTTGGTATTTATTAGGTCTTCTCTGTTTCCATCTAGGTTTTGTGGAGGAGGAAACAATCAAATAGGGACTTGAATGAGACAAGTATCAAATTATGATGTGAATATCAGGATTTAACTGTGTGATTTTGAGTCAAACTCGATGACCCATGTTTCATGAGTAGTGATTCAACATGAATCCATCTCTCATGAGAATAAATGGAACACTTAGCACTCATTGGATCTAGGTGATGCTCACAGGGGTGAAGCACCGGGACTTCCCGGGAGGTCACCCATCCCAGTACTACTCCAGCCTGAGCGTGCTTAACTACGGAGTGTCCTCCTACTTATCAAGTATCAAATTAGTCCATTTTTTTTTTATGCTTTATGTTTTGTGCATGTTTATTGGAGATAATAAAATAAAAAGGATTTTCTTAAATTTTATTTATTTCATTTTGTAATAATTTTGATCAAGCTTTTATACCATGTAAAAATTTACCTCAAGCTCTATGCAAGATTTTTTAAGATAATGGAAAAATATTTCAAGATTATCTTGTTGAATGTTGGAGCTTCCTACTACTTCCTACTTCATTGTAATATGCATAATCTAAAAGTGGCGTAGATACCAGCTTGATGTTTATCGAATGTAGAATGAAGGTATGCATCATTGGTGTTTGAGAAATTTAAGAACAAAAATGATAGGAATTTAGATTATTAGTTTGACTGAGATTTAGTTTTTGTACCAAAATATTCTTTAATTTGAGTATCTTATGCTTCCATTTTCATAATGTGATGGGTTGTCATTTTGGAATTGCTCAACTAGTGTGACACGGGAGTAGACCCAGGGCTGTTGAGTTTGGGTTTGGCAAAAAACTTAAATGTAGGCAATATTACTCATAAAAGAATGTGTTAATTAAATCTATATTCATAGACTTTATCTTTCATTATATCTTTGTGTGTATTTTGTAAATTTAAGAAATTTTAGCTGATTCCTCTGCTCTTTATAGTATGCTATTATTTTCCATCTCTTTCTGGTAAGATATTATATGCCATTGTTGTGCTCTACTATGAACACAGATTAGAATTTTTTTGCACATTTCTCATCACGAGACTAATGATGGGCTTTATCTTGTAGGAGAAATTATCCTAGTGGCTTCTGAGTGCAGCTGAATTAGGGCCCATATTAATAGCACAAAACAAATTTCTCTATATTCAAGTCTAGAAAATATATTGTTCTCCTTTTATTAGAAGGATTTATGGAAGCCATTGGAAGAAAAAACCAAGAATCAAGGATCTATGTCAAATGATGAATGAGATCTTTTAGACAGAAAGACACTTAGAAGCATTCGATTATTCTTGACACGATTATTCTTGACACTATCAGTGGCATTTAATATTACAAAAACAAAGATGACAGAAGAATTGATGCAAACCATAGTGAAACTGTATGAAAAGCCCTTCGTTTCAAAACAAGGGATTTCTCATGAAGCATTTATTTAATATGAAAATGGCAGAAGATGGATTTGTTGTAGATCATTTAAATGAGTTTAATACTATTACTAGTTATCTTTTGTGGGTATCAATTTTGATGAATAAATTAGGTTCTGTTGATTTTGTGTTTTTTGTTTGAAGGCTGGAATGACTTGGTAATGGCTGTGATTAATTCTGTTCTTAGATCTAGTTTCCTAAAATGATGATGTGATCGGTGTTGTTTTGAGTGAGGAAAATCATAGGAAAACTTCAAGTGGATCTACACCAGGAAGTGCTTTGAATACACAAAGCAGAGGCAGAATGACTGAGAGAACAAATAATTTTGAAAATAATGGGAAATGAAGAAGAAAGTCGAAGGGGAGGAGGTCTCAATTGAGAGGATTGAACGATTGCTGGTATTGTGGGAAACCAAGACAAAAAGAAAGATTGTTGGAATCAAAAGAAAAATGAAGGTGATAAACTAGATGGAGACAAGGAGGCAAATGTGGTAAGTAACAAATCCAAAGAGGATGCTTTGCTTCTATCTTTAGAAAGTGTTGATAATTCATGAGTTTTAAATTTTGGTGCTTCATTTCATGCTACACCTCATAGAGGTTATTTTATTGATTATGTCCAAGGGGATTTTGGACTTGCTTATTTGGGGATAATGAACCCTATCAGATTGTTGGAAAGGGAAAAGTTAAGTTGTAAAATAAGAATCATTGGCTACTACATGAGGTAAAACATGTTCCAAGGCTAGGTAGGAATTTAATTTTAGTAGGTTAATTTGGTGATGACGGTTGTGTAGTTATTTTTAATGATAAAAATTGGAAGGTTTCAAATAATTCCATTGTAGTAGCAAAATGTGTGAAAGTAGGTACCTTATATCTTTATATAGGTCATATTGTTCCTTCTACTTCAATTATTTCAGAGAAAAATGAATGCTCATGAATAATTGCTACTGTTTAGTAGGGAGAACAATTATCTACTATAAATGTTAATACAACGTTGTGGCACAATAGAATTGGGCACATGAGTGAGAAAGGTATGAAAGCATTTCATTCAAAGAAAGTTCTACCAAGTCTGAAATGTGTTAATATGGATTTCTGTGAAAGTCGTGTATGAAAAACAAAAGAGTAATTTTTGTGGAGACTGGGAAGGAAAACAAAAAGGAGAAATTAGAGCTTGTGCATATTGATATATGGGGACCGACTCAGGTATCTGCCCTTGGTGGCTTTCATAATTATGTTATATTTATTGATGATGCAACTAGAAAGACATGAGTTTATTTCCTTAGACAAAAATCTGATGTATTTCAAACTTTTAAGAAATGGAAATGCTTGGTTGAAAATGAGACTAATAAGAAATTAAAATATCTCAGATTTGATAATGGTGGTGAGTATTGCTGTCATGAATTTGAAGATTATTGCTTCACTAATGGTATTCGTAGACATAAAACTATTCCAAAGACCCCATAAGAAAATGGAGTGGATGAACACATGAATAGGACTATAATGGAGCGTGCAAGGAGCATGATGTTGGATGTTGGGTTGCCCTTATACATGTGGGTAGAGTTGGTTAATACTAGTATATTTAATTAATAGAGGTCCCTCTACTCTTTTGGGTTGTGGTATTGCAGAGGAAGCATATACTGGTAAGAAAGTGAGTTATTCTTTTCTCAAAACTTTCGGTTCTGAAGCATTTCCTCACATAGATTCTTAAAATAGAACCAAGCTGGAAGCTGAGTCAAATAAATGTGTATTTTTTGGATATGATATTAATGAATTTGGTTATAGGTTTTGAAATTTTGAAAATCATAAAATTGTAAGAAGCAAAGATGTCATATTCAATGAGAAAGTGTTGTACAAAGATCTGTTGCAACAACATGAGAAGAAAGAAGATGATTATGTACTGTTGGATGATACTTCAAAAGATGATGTTTCAACAATTTTTCATGATGTGCAACAATCACAACAACAAATAACACACACACCAATTAATTTAGACGATCAACAAAGCAAACTAGACCTCTAGAAAGATTCTCTCTCTCTCTCTCTCTCTCTCTCTCTCTATCTATATATATATATTCAATTTTCTTTATTGATGTTGGTGAACCTGAATGTTATGATGAAGCTTTGTAGGTGGATACTAAGACTTAGTGGGAGTCTGCAATGAAAGACAAAATGGACTTTTTGCTGAAAAATAAGATATGAGATTTATGTAAGGTGCTCGCAGGTAAAAGGGCTCTATAGAATAAGTGGGTTTACAAGTTGAAAGAAGAGGATGGAGGTAAGAAAAGATTTAAGCTAAGTTAGTTGTAAAAGGATGTTTATAGAAAAAGGGCATTGATTTTGATGTGATATTTTCTCTTGTTGTTAAAATGATTTCTATCCGTACTGTTTTAAGTATTGTGGCTATTGAAGATTTGCATTTAAAATAGCTTGATGTTAAAATAGGCTTCCGTCATGGTGATTTGGATGAAGAGGTATATATGGCTCAACCATAGGGATTTGAGGTCGAAGATAAGGAGAATTTATTGTGCAAATTGAAAAAAAAAAAATATGGCTTAAAGCAAGCACCTTGGCAATGGTATCTAAAATTTGATAGTTTTATGCATGAGCATGAATTTAGTAAGTGTCATTCAGATCATTGTGTTTATTTTAAGAGGTTGGATGATGACAACTACATTATTTTATCTTTATATGTTGATGACATGCTTGTAACTGGATTTAACATGGATCACATCAAGAGGTTGAAACGCTAGTTAGCACATGCATTTGCTATGAAGGATTTGGGGGTAGCGAAACAAATCCTTGGTATGAAGATTTGCAGAGATAGGAAGAACACAAAATTGATGCTATCTCAAGTTGATTACGTTGAGAAGGTGTTGAAATGTTTCTCTATGGAGAATGCTAAAGTTCTCAGCACACTTTTACCTGGTCATTTGAAGTTGGGTAAGGAGATATGTCCCAAGATAGAAGAAGAGGAGGATAAGATGTCCAAGGTACCCTATGCTTCAGCTGTAGGAAGCTTGATGCATGCTATGGTATGTACAAGGTCAGATATTGCACATGCAGTGGGAGTCATTAGCAAGTATACGAGTCATTCAAGAATTGAGAATTGGGGCTCAGGAAAATTTATCTGGGCCCTATTTTATTAGGATTTTGGGTTGACATGTAATTATTAATTATAACCTTAAAGCAATAAAACTACTTGCATAAAAAAACTTAGGGTTAGGGGATTGTTTCATAGTGGTGATGTGAAAATTGGTTCTTGCGGTAGTATTGAGCTGTAAGTGATTATAAATTGTAATCAGGTTGTAATCACTGGATCATAATAATACCAGACTTGTTGTTTGGTGGATGTAGCCCAGGGATTGCTTACAGGTAAAAGGGCTTTACATAATAAGTAGGTTTACAGGTTGAAAGAAGATGATAGAGGTAAGAAAAGATTTAAAGCCGGGTTAGTTGTAAAATGATTTGCATAGAAAAAGAGCATTAATTTTGATGAGATATTTTCTCTTGTTGTTAAAATGATTTCTATCCGTACTGTTTTAAATATTGTGGCTACTGAAGATTTGTATTTAGAGCAGCTTGATATTAAAACAAACTTCTTTCATGGTGATTTGGATGAAGAGATATATATGGCTCAGCCAAAGAGATTTGAGGTCAAAGGTAAGGAGAACTTAGTGTGCAAATTGAAAAAAATTTTATATGGCTTGAAGCAAGCACCTTGGCAATGGTATCTAAAATTTGATAGTTTTATGCATGACCATGGATTTAGTAGGTGTCATTTAGATCATTGTGTTTATTTTAAGATGTTAGATGACAATAACTACATTATTTTATGTTTATATGTTGATAACATGCTTGTAGCTGGGTTTAACATGGATCACATTAAGGGGTTGAAACGCTAGTTAGCACATGCATTTTCTATGAAGGATTTGGAGGCAGTGAAAAAAAATCCTTGGTATGAAGATTTGTAGAGATAGGAAGAATAGAAAATTGACGCTATCTCAGGCTAATTATGTTGAGAAGGTGTTGTAATGTTTCTCTATGGAGAATGCTTAAGTTGTTAGCACACCTTTACCTGGTCATTTGAAGTTGACTAAGGAGATGTGTCCCAAGATAGAAGAAGAGGAGGATAAGATGTCCAAGGTACCCTATGCTTCAGCTATAGGAAGCTTGATGTATGCTATGGTATGTACAAGGGTAGATATTGCACATGCAGTGGGAGTCTTTAGTAGGTATATGAGTCTTCCAGGAATTAAGCATTGGAATGTAGTCAAATGGATTCTCAGATATTTGAGAGGAACATCCAATAAGTGTTTACACTTTGGGGGCTTTAATATTGATTTATAGGGCTATATTGACTCAAATTTGGCAGGGGATATTGATACTAGGCGGAATACTACAGGCTACGTCTTTACTGTTG
Source organism: Cupressus sempervirens (assembly GCA_028749045.1). Classification (NCBI taxonomy): domain Eukaryota; kingdom Viridiplantae; phylum Streptophyta; class Pinopsida; order Cupressales; family Cupressaceae; genus Cupressus; species Cupressus sempervirens. The sequence continues at coordinate 89,801,944 of CM053786.1, read as the reverse complement.
GTGTGGTAGCCATGAGTTGAGTTTTTAGGTTATAGAAAGTTAATGCTTTATCCATTATAGAGGCAGAGTATGTAGTTGCTACAGAGGCATCCAGAGAGATGATATAGCTTCAGTTCTTCTTGGAAGAATTGAGACACCCTTAGAAGGATAATTATATGTTTATAGATAGTCAGAGTGCAATTCATCTTGTAAAGAATTCATCTCTGTATTCAAAGACCAAACACATACAATTGCAATATTATTTCATTCGGTTAGTTTTGGAGGATGGATAGTTAATGCTGTATAAGATACATATATATATGACAATCCAACAAATATGTTTACAAAGTAACAAGGGAGAAGCTGAACTCCTTTTTAGCTTCAGTTGGTCTTCTAGACTGAACATGGATAAAAGAATAATAGAGTCCAGGGCGGTTTGATCTAGTGGGAGCCTCATGGAGTAGCGACATAGCTATAGGATCAGTCTCCAAGTGGGAGATTGTTGTTTAGTGTGGAGCCTGATCAATTCCCAAGTGGAAGATTGTTAGATTGCGGCGACTGATCAGGAAAATACTATACAAACTTCATAAATTCTTTGAGACTTAGGAATTTTTTTTTGAGCCCTCTTTTATCAAAATTTTGGGCCGACATGTAATTATTAATTATAACCCTAAAGTGGTAAAAATACTTGTATAAGAGAGCTAAGGGTTAGGGGAGTGTTTCATAGTGGTGATGCAAAAATTGGTTTTTGCGGCGGTATTGCGCTACAAGGGATTACAGATTGTAACCAGGTTGTAATCACTAGATCGTAATAATATTAGACTTTTTGTTTGGTGGACGTAGCCCAGGGATTGGGTGAACTACATTAAATCTTGATGTCTTGTGTTCTTTTCTGTGTGATCTATTATTTTCTGATATTGGTTATATTTGCATGTAATTGTTATTTTTGTCTGTGGTTTAATCCTAACACCCTAATGTAAATACTTCTAAGCTGATTCAATCTATAAATACCTACCCATTTGGCACAATAGTTGTCTTAGTTATAGCCCGTCACCAAACAACTTCTGAAATTGAATTGCATGTAAAGGATGGAGCAAGAATTTATGAAATAGCTAAGGTAAGCTATTTCTACTATAGACTAAATCATCTACGATTTGTAACATATTTAACATGTCTATTTCTATCCATCCTTATCATTCTTGACTTATTGCAGGTAATTATTTCAGAAAACCACTCACAGCCATTTCAATCCCTATAAAGAATACTCGCCTCAAGAAGAACACCCCTTTTGCTTCTCAAAAATGTTATTAGAAGTGGGTTAGTGGGAACATATATCATCAGGTCAACACCTTCCACATTCATTGATTTGCTAAATGATAAGCACTTAGAAGACACATTGGAAACATTACGCTCTACTTGTACACAAGTTAGTATCATAGTCACATATTATCTGAATAGAAATTGCTTCTCTTTTTAAAAAAAACATAGCTTACAATAGGCCTCACTAAAATCTTGACCAATAAATACAGGTTTTTGGAAGCTTGAGGCCAAAAAATGCACATTTTCCACCATATCAATTACTGTGCAACAGTTGCCATGAGCCACCTCCTTCACTAGTTCCATCAGCAACAAATATGGCAAAATGCCTTGCATGTGCAAAAGACACAACATATACATATCAACCTTCTTTACAATGTATAATGGAGTATGAGGATGAGGTTGTTGAATGTACCTTGAGTGGTAAATTGCTTGAACATGACTTCCCTGAACTTATCCAAGTGTCTTTTGACAATTATGAAAAAGACATGTCTATGGTTGTTAATTTGGTGTGTTAGTTTGAAATTCATGACACTTTCACTATTGCAATGAATGATGTCATAATGACCATTGCAAAGGAATCTGGAAAGGTAAGTTCAATGGTCTCCTTCATTTTTCTACAAACAAACATAGTTATGATTTAAAATCACCCATCTCACACTTTATCTTTGCCTAACTCTCTTTTGTTTCACTTGTAGAGTGTATGACTATAGCAGCTCTCCAACTTAACTCTTCTAGTCAACCATATACAATTTTGAAGGTAATCCCCACTTCGTACATATTATACTAGCTCTATTTTCTTCTCCTATTCTTCATTATGACCTTGCAACTTCGAAGCTATTCATTTTTGCAACAAATTTTGCTTCCACTAAGTAAAAATCACACCTTCAATCTTAAGTAAAGAATAAAATCAAACTAAGTTCCAGAAATACCACAGTCTAGACTCAATTAGCGACAACTAACTAAAGGGATATCACAATCAAACAATAGTTTTAAACATCAGCTTGATACTCCCATGTAAATTTGAGAAAATTGTATAATTTTAGACTTAGAGAAATTAGGCTCTATTAGAAAACTTAGCAAAGCAATCAAGTCAAATGGACTGGATCATTCACTATTCAATTCAACAAATATCATGCAATACATTTTATTAGACACAGATGATGTGAAGGACATTTCCCCAAGAGATATATGCATGTTTCTTTTATGTTCTTTTCCTCAAAATTGTTTTGCTTCTCTCTATTAAGTAGATCTATTTTCCCTAACAAAGTTAAATTACTCATTTTAGTAAATATAAAAGTAATTTTTTCCCAAACTTGATATAGGTGATATAACACTCTGGGCTTCCCATAGTATGATCAAGAATTTTTGAGAGTAATCAATCCCAACATATGGAAACATCATTAAGTACAATTGCATAGCCAGCTTTCCAAATTCAACTTACAACATTAAGTTGTTCTAGCATATTTTGCAATATCCATCAATTTTGGTTTATGAAGCTGCCATATTGTTCACTCTGCAAAAGTCTATGTCACATCAATGTAATCACAAACATTATCAAACTAGTTATTGTAGAATGGACCTCAACAAACTTGCTATGAACTTGCATATCAAATCCAAACTATAACTTATTTTGTAAAGGATAAAAATACTATCCTATAAAGTTATAAACTTTTCAATGACAAACTATACTCAACTTTCAGTTGTTTTGAGTTATTTTTATGTTCTTAGATTTTGATTTGATATATTTGTGCATTCAGAGTTTTAGTTAGACTTAAAATGAGATGGGATAATATATGTTTTCCAATTAGAAACATTAGATATAATTCTCTATTTAAGTAATTACCTAGGTTCTATCTTCTTACACATGAAAACATTTCTTGCATGTTTATTGTTGGTTGAGTAGTCCTTCTACTTGATATATACTCAGTTTATAGTATATGATAACCCTTCGACAACCTAATGAAGATCCCTAAATTAAAACATCAAGGTCAAAAATTGGTGCTCTTTTTACATTGATTCTAGTCATGATCATTTCGATCTTACGCCTTGGTTGGTCTTCATCTAGTTCCTTCTTCATTCTGTGCTTTTCATGGTTGGTGGCATTTGCATAATGGTCATGCACCTTGTTGCTAGGCTCCATAGTACGATAAACAATTTATGAATGAATGAGATTCCATCGTGTTTGCCTCAACAAATATTTTGGTTACTTAATCCCTCTACAACTTACTGTGTTTTTTCCAAATATTTTAATATGATTCATATTTTTTTATTGTTTAATATAGAAACATGGACTATTCTAACCATTTTTATTCAATTAAAACTAAATCTATTCTTTACTCTCTATTCATATAAGCTAAGTTCATTATTAGTATTTGTTAAACTAGGATATATCTGAATTTTAATTTTAATTTATTTAGAAACAACCTTATAATTTTCCTTGTAGAATTTGTAGTGGAACATAACAAAGAAAACTTATGAAGTAGGTAGAGAGTTAGTAGATACAATTAATAGAAAAATAAAGATAAAATAGAGTTCATATGATCACATTTAAAATCTAAATGTAAGAAAATACATTCAATAATAAACTAAAGCTTTCGAAAAATTTTCTTTTTCAAAGGCAAAAAAAGGTAATGGAAGAATGAATTTGTTGTAATCGCTTATAAATAAATAAATAAATAAATGTAAATATATAAAGAGTAATTAACAAGATAAATTTTGATTGATTTTTTCTTTCTTTTGGTTTAAAACTTTGATGTTATTGATATTTTTAATTTTAACATGGATGCCTCAACCAAGTCATTGAAGTTTGAATAAAAAATTGTGTAATTTTAAATCTTAAAGTGAATGGTCCATGCGTAGGAGTGATTTCCCAACATAGAAGTAGTGAGTTATGATCCGACCTTGTCCTCACAAGGACCTTCCAATGCTCTTCTATCATTATTTGTTTACTTCCAAGATCTCCCATTTCTCAGGTCCACCATTTGTTGTGTTCCGTTCAATCATTTTAATATATAATATATATTTTTTCCCTTTTAAAAATAATATTCACAATCAAAAGTTTTATTTTTTTCAAATCATATGCAAATGCAAATGGAAGTGAATAAGAAAATAAAAAGTGAGGAACAAATTCATCGTATCTCATCACAAAGAGACGCAACCAAATCAAGTCCATCTTGTAATGTTGTGTAGTGCCTGCCCCTGGTTCGCATTTTGTTATCGTTGCTGAACTCTTTTAGAGCTAGTTTTATGTTGTTGGTTAGCGGCATTGTTTTGAGACTATCAAATATTGTGCTATGGATTCAACTTATTATGTGATGTGATTACTTAGACTTTATAGTTTGTGTATGCATGATGATTATTCAAGTGATTTCAGTTATTGATGGTTATTAGCTAGATGGTTTTTATTATCATATGTGTTTTTTTATGGATACTTACCCCATACTTGCATGTGTATGGTGTGTGTTTGCTTTTGTATGGTGTGTCTAATGTGGTTAAGGAAGGGAGTCGTAGTCACCTGCTAGTCGGGATCTACACGATGCACCACTTCCTGCCATTGCCTGTTTAGTTTAGTATATTTGTGCTTGTACATGCGTGATTTTTATGCAGGTTGCAGGTACCGGGTATCGACTTCCCTGAATTGCCAGGATGAGCATACCCTATCACACTATCTCAATGATAAGAGAGGGGAGATAAATTCTCAAGTCCAAATCTCAACCCTTTAAGCCATTTGTTCTAATTGAAAAATTAAGACAAGTATCTGAGTTGAGTACCCTTCGAATATGTCGGATGACATAATTCGTGATATAAACTCTTGGTTTGATTTTGCATGTATTTTGGCTATGATGGGTTTCATATTTTTACCTTGGGAGTCTTTGATGTATTTTCTATTAACTAAGCCTAATTAAAAGATTTAATTAATGGTTTAATTTAATGAAAAATTAATATGATATTTTAATATTTATTTTATTTAATTAATTGAGAAATTAATTAAATAAAATAATTAAATTTGAAGATAAAAGTTAAAAGTTTAAATTTGGAATGAGACAATATTTATTTTAATAATAATATATTTGGAGTTCATTTTTAAATAAATGACTAAATAATAATATTATTAAAGCTAATAAATATTTTAGCAATAAAGTTTTGGAAAATGAAATTTAAAAGTGGAAAATATATTTTAAATTATTAAAAGATTCTAGATTTCATGTGATTAAAATATAAAGATATTAAGATTGAAAAGTAGAATTATTAAAGTTAGTGTATGAGATTTAATAAATAAATAAATTAAATTGGAAAGAGTAAAGTAAATATTATATTAATGATTGTGCATTATTTTAATATTTAGGAGTTTGCAAATTCTCGAGAGTTGTCATGTAGACAACACAGAAGTTTGCACTCTAAGAATGCACTAGTTGTCTACACTTAAGAGTTAGCATTTTTATTTGAGCACATGATGTCTACAACCTTAAGACTCATCTAGAAGGTTGGAGAAGACTCATGCTTGGTTGTCATGCTTATCTTCTAGTTGTTTCTAGAGACACTCTAGATGCATCTTAGAGGCCTTTAAATTGAGGCTCTCCTAGTGTGTTTAGGACAAGTTTAATGGAAGCTACAAGCTACAAGCAAAAATGGAAGCTTCAAAGCTTACATGCATTTGAGAAGCTCATATGCTTCTACATGCTCATATGTTTCTACATGCTCTTATGCTTCTTCTAGCTCTTCTTATCACTTGGAGGATTCGGTTGGCTTGGATCTTGGAGGAATTGCGAATGTTGGAGAAGGAAGAGATTTTCTATGGACTTTTGAGGCATGGCAAATTAGCATCAGTGTCCAGGTGCACTCGTGATAATCTCATATTCTATTTCTACTATTTCTCTTCCTGTCTTCATTGTGTCTGAATATTCCTTGTGATTGAATCTACAATTAGAAATTGGAATCTAGATATGCTATTTGGTTGAGAAGAAAACATTAGAAAACCTTAGTTCCAAATGAGAAAGAAATTAGTTCTAAATGAGTTTGGGTTCGAATTAGAATCAATTGAGAAAGATGATTTCAAATTTATAGTTAAACCTATTGGATGGATTAATGGATATGTTTAGAAAACAATTATTTAAAAGGAAAAATTCTTGTTTAGAAAAGCCCTTTTCGCTTTGATCTAACTATATGTTCTCTTTTGTAAAATCTATATATATATATATATATATATATATATATATATATATATATATATATATATATATATATATATATATATATATATATATATATATATATATATATATATATATGCAGTGATAATTGATAATAAATTTTGTATATATACATATATATACATATACATATATGTATATATTTGTGTAAATTGAAGTAAGAAACTTTACTTATTAAATCCGAATTTGCATATGGTAAAACGTTTATTGAAAATGATATTTGAACCGTTTTAAAAAAAAAAATATAGTATTTGAGAGGGCGGATTACCCTCCCGTACCTGATACTTGTTACAGTTATGCTGCAGCTTCGTACCTACAGTCGCAGGTACTGCGACAACCGTCGCAGGCCCTGCGACAACAGGCAGGCGCATGACCTCCACCATAAAGGCGTCGGCCTTTTAAAACAAATGCTTTATAATGCATTTTTAATTTTTATTTTTATATATCATTTTAAAATGAATTTCGATTAATGATTATTATGAATATTGTTAAGTATTAATTATTATATAATATCAAATGTTATATAATACTAATTAACATATATTCATAAATAAATTTGATTGATGGAACATTTCTTTAATTAATTAATTATTATTTTAATAATATAAATCACATTTGGTTTTGAAGTTAATGTTAGTAAAGTTTTCTTAGTATGATTAAAGTTTTAATAATAGGTTGTAATTCATTAACATTAATATATGATGAGATTTAATATCTATATTAATACTACAATGTATTATAAATCGATTCTATTTATAAATCGATGTTCATGAATATTGTTACTCAACACTAATAGTATTAAATCAATTAATGTAAATTGTCATTGGACTATTAGTATGAGTATTAGTGATATAGTTAGATTGAACTTTGATATTTTAAGTTATTTGTTATGTTGGGGTTTTCAATCGACCTATTGGAAATGAAAAATGAAAAATGAAAAATGATTAATAATAATTTGTCAATTATTATTAATAGAGGAAGATATTAATATAGTTTATGTAGTATACTTTTAATATTAATTATTTAAAGTATAGTAAATAGTTAAGAGGTGGAAACTTATAAAGATGTTTAATGGTAATTTTAAATGAAGAGACGGTAATGATAATGGATTAATTGACATGGAGTCATTGTTATAACATTACTATAAGTAGAATTATTATGTTATGTAACTTATTGATATACCTTAATGGTGATTAGAGTTAGCCAATGAAGTTTTATGTTAAGGTTCTCTAGATCGATTATTTATAGTTGTGATAAGTTTATTATTTATTAATGTTTGTTGAGCCTAGCAAATTATTAATAAATAATAGAGTAATGATCTAAATGATTATGGATAATACGAATTAATCAGTATTCATATAAGTATGATGAATGTGGATATTACAAGATTATTATTAAGATTTTCAATATAGCTTGTTATTTATTAACAAGTTACTATTATGGAATTAGTAATATGATCATTTGAGTATTGAATTATAGTTGACTTTTACAGAATTCTAGTTAGTTATTAGTCAACTGATATTAATTGAAACCTTGCTATGGTTATGCAATTATTAATTAAATCAATTAATGAGAGTTAATTAGATTTAATTAATAATTAAGTTATGTAATGGAGATTTAATTGATATAATTCTTTTAATGAGATTGTAGAAATATTGATATCACGTTGATAAGTCTTATGACTTGAATTATGACTTTAGATATTATATGGTTGTTGACGGTGATAACGATAAATTAAAAGACTCAAACTGTAGTAATATTTAATTAAGTTTCTAATTGAGAACTATTAGAATGATAAAAGTCATGGAATTGTGCATCTAGGTTAATTGATTGATTTAACTGATCATTTTAATAAAGTTATGATCTTCTTATTCGAAGACTAGTAATTGGCTTTCTTACATTTTGACGAATAATGATCCTTGATTTATGTTGGAAGTTGAAGTAACATCAAAGAAGAGTTATATGATTAGAATATGGATCTTAGTTAAATAAAGCGAACAATTTAAGGATCAACGATGATCAGTTTAGTGAATATTTATCCTTAAGTTATTCTTAGAATGTAATTCTTAAGAATGTAAGGATAATGCTATTGGGGAACAAAAGGGTTGACGTGTAGGTCAAATGATAAATCCTATACACTTGAAGTATACTTGCAAGCAGAAAATTGGAAACTTCTACAGTTGATTCAACTATGTAATATAGCAAAACCAAAACATGTGTTTGCATCGTGTTTTCTATATGCTTCTTGTTTTGGGTTTTTGGGTTGACTAGTGTTGACCAGTCTTAGGTTGTTACCAGAGGCTCAGGGGTTATGAGATGTGATGGTATGCTGATCTTATTTGGTCTCGATCTTTATAAACCCAACCATGGTAATGTGATCGTATGCTCTATGAAATGTTTGTATTATTGTTCATCAGTCTTCATGTGTGAAGTTGAGATGTATATGTATCTGAGACACCTGAGCTAATCATTTTTGAGTCATCGATCAGTTATCCTTGGATTATTTTCTAGTCGCCATGATGGGACTGAAATGTGGATTTATTTCTTGATGATGTCATGTTGTGACATGTTTTGACTTAACCGTTTTGGAGTCTTCGATCAGTATGATTTTGAGATATTCTTGGTTGCTTGTTGAGAACCAATGGATGTGGTGATTTATTTTGAGATATATTTTGGTTGTTGAGAACCAATTGATACTTATGATTATCAGTGATGCCTTCAGTTGCCAATAGAGAACTGTTGTGGTCATGATTTTCTATGGATGCTTTTCAGATGCTCATGGAGATTTGATGATTCTTATCTTGGAGATTTGATGATTCTTATTATGGATATTTGATGCTTTTATCATGGATATTTGATGATTCTTTTTGTGGATTATCTTTTAGATTTTCTTTACAGTCGCTTGTACAAGACTGTGGTGATTTTATGATTCCATGAGCTTAGGGTAGGTAATCTACTTGTAGTGTCGGGAAGTGGCTTGCAATGGGGGCCCGAGCCCTAAGTGGCTGCTAGGGTAACTCATTATAAGTTTGGTTAATAAGTGATAACATTTACACACTAAATGAGGATTCAATGAACCTAAAAAGATAATTGTTTTGGTTCTCGCCCATGCCTTGAGTGCTTGTACAGGCTAGGATGGGAGTAGTGAGAACGCATGGTTGCAACCGTGCATTTCGTAGTATGCCTCGTCAGTATGAGAGGATACTAGTGGCCACATGAGATCAGTATGGACCTGTAGAGTTTAGCTAACTGCTAGGGTAACTTGTATGTGATAATTGCGATGACACTTTTTCGCTTGCAGAGTAGGTTTCCTACATGTCATTGTGTGCCTCTGAGAATTAGATGTCAGTTTTGTGTGATTGGAACCTTTGAGTTAGTATACTTCTAGGATTCCTAGACTTATAGAGATTTATGCTATGTGATTTTGATAGCCTGTTTGAGACTTGAGATTATCTCCTTAGCATGGTGGGAGTGGACCACTTAGGTTCCACGCGGTCGGGTGGTAGTGTTTTTCCACTCTTATCATTTGAGATCCGTCCGAGACATCGTGGCTGAAGCATTCTTGGTTGGTATTTATCTTCATTATGTTCTTGGATCATTATGATAGATGATATACCTTATGATGGATGTATTTGTCTGGTATGTATCCTTTCATTGTTGCTTAGCATATGTTAGTTGATGTTATCTTATGCTTTACTTTGCATGTTAGTAGGATGCTTTAGGAGTGACATTCCTACTATGTTAATACCGATGATCTCTTTGGTGCTCTGGAATGTTACACACAGAGGGATGGCTAGGATTCACGATGGTCTAATGATGCTATTTACGGTTGGGAGGAACCGTGCACTTAGTTATTTATGTTTGTGATTTATGGTTATCTCTTATGATGGATGTTTATATCTTTTGTGATGATGTATCATATATGATATGTGGTTTCATTTATGTTATTGCATCATGGATTAATATTGGATGATGATGTAGTTTATTTTCATGGATGTATATTCTTTTAAGCTTTTCATACCTTGTAACATGTACAGTGGATGATTGAGCCAAATTAAAATGTAATTACAGAAGGATACTTGTCTATTGTTTAAGAACATTGGATGTATCATTGTTATTTCATAAGTATGTGATGTTAGATGATTAGTTATGTTAGATGTAATTCAACGTTAAGAGATCTTTAAAGAATGTAACCTGTTATGTTATGTTTACTTTCAATTGGATGTTACTATTGCTTCTGCAAATGTTATGAATGGTTTATCTTTCATGTTTAAAAAAAAAAATTATTTGGAAAACATAGTGAAATTCTTTGGATCTGTTAGAAATGAAAAAGAAATTTGTAAATAAGCAATACCAGGAAAGAATCTAAGTGAGTAAATGCATGAAAAGATATGTCCATAAAATAGGAGAGAGAAAGCTTCAAGCTCCAACACCATGAGACAAGATATTTGGAAAGGGGAAAGCAAAGAAAACCCCTTGTGACATTATGAATGAGGCATGGAAAGCCTAAGAAGAGAGAGAGAGAGAGAGAGAGATAGAGAGCAATGCTCATACAATAATCGAGAAGAGGAAGAAATCTCATTGTTAAATGAGAGAAGAGGGTCATCTCTTAAATAGAGATGAGAGAGAGGAGTTAGAATGTAACTCCCATGTCTATGAATGCCACCATTCATAAGTGTGTGATGCCAAGTGTGAGATTCCTCTTAAGGAGGAATAATCTAAAATTAGAAATTACAATATATATTTATCCTCACATATTCCACTAGATGACAAAATAAGATGTAGTGGAAAAAGGACAAAAAAGAAATATATTAGGATACCTTGGCTTATATCCTAATATATTATAATAATAAAGAAAGGAGTTCTAACCTTGGTTTATAAATACACCAAGGAAAGATTACAACTTCTAACACCCCCCTTTAATCTTTACTTGGGGTAATTACATCAAAGGGTATTAAACCCATAATTTACAAAAAACTGCAACTTAATCTTCAAGATGAAGTAATTTGATTGTCTTCAAGCCATATGGAACATTTGAAGATCCAAGAGAAGCATATGAGTCCTTTGAATGTGATCAAGTGGAAGCATAGACACATCTTCGAGAAGGTTCCTTGATGGATTACCTGAAAAAAAAGAATAACAAGACAAATATCCACAAGTAGAATGCCATCATATATGCAAATTCGAAATCCTTTTGAATAAAACTCTCATAGAGAAACAATGATTAAAACATGTTACCAGAAAACAATGGAGATAACCTGATATCAAGATAAATTATATGCTCAAAAATTGTCAACAAGGACAAATTGAGTAAAAAGCTTGATCAATGCTCTCATAAAAAGAATATTATACTAATGCACAAATGACCACAGACAAGGCCAACTAATGATACGTGCATCAACATTGCATCAATCATGTGGATATAGACAGTCCACTAATGAGTCATCCCACTACAGGTGAATGGGTCATGACTCCATCACCTACATGACCCACGATCTAGGCAATAAAGTATGCAGATCATTATCACATTAATATATGAAAATAACATAAAGGAGAGACATGCTGATCAAATTATAATTATCATGATTTTTGATAGGATAATCAAAAGAATGGATTATGAGGATATAACAACATATTGCCTTCAAATTGGATCAAATTATTTGAATTTGGAGGGGAAACTCCAATAATAACACCCTCTTTATTGAGGAAGAAAAATGGAACAACATGGAGGGAAACTCCATAAAAAATATTATCCTATCAAAGTGGAACAGATAGGATCAAATGGAGGGAAACTCCATATAAAATGAGTGCATACCAATATAGGATGGAGGGATACTCCATGGGCCAAATAAGGAAACTATGTATCAGTTATACTGAGGGGACCTACATAGTTATCCTTGAAAAAATTGGCTCCCTATGCAACTCAAAATATCATATAAATCATGTATATCAATGGTATAAAACCATAAAGTGCCAACATGGGTATATAATGATGCTATAAAAGCATAAAAGTGCAACTATGGGCACATCAAAATATCAAAATGAAGGCAAATGTGTAAGATTACTCATAATCCAGTCAAAATGAATTAAATTTAATTTCAAAATGCAGAGATCCAAGGATGATCAAAATAAGCAAAATATGTATATCAAGTATAAAACTCCATTAAGGGTAAACATGGGTATAATTTCTTTTGCAAAGGTATATATTAATTTCTAAATCATTATAGTCATAAATTATATATTTATCTGGGCATATATGTGGGCCCCCATATATACTCAAATAAATATATGAAAATAGATTGGTTAAAGAAAATAATCACCTTTCCATACTTAATATTTTGGAAAGTCACAATTTATAAAAAATCACAATATTTACCTTGGTTCAAAAATATAACCTCAAGGTAATAAGAACATAAAGTCATGGGGCAAGAAAAGATCTCCCCAGTTTTCTCAAACTTTTTTTAGGAAGTGATTCAAAAAGAATTTTTTTGAAATATAACTAAAAAAGAACTTAGTAATTAATGATAGAGGTCAGATCTGACAGATAAGAATATACTAAAAAGAGTTAAAAAATTTTCTAAAAAAAAGTTTGAATAAAAGCTTGTAATGAGTAAGAGAGATTTAAAATAGAATATTGCACTTGTAATGATTACATGCCAAAAATAGGTTAACAAGAGGCAATGAGAAAAGCAAAAGATGCCTCTGTCAGAGCTCAAAAAGGAAAAAAAGAATCTTGCATGCTAAAAAAAAGGGTTTTGACAGCCCATGCAAAGATTCGTGACAGACGAGATTAATCCCAGCATGGAAGGAAGTGGCAGAAAAAAAATGTTTTTCTTATGAACATCATCTGTCGTATAATAATAATAAGAAAAATGCCTATTTACTTTCCTAACGGTCGAGGAGCTCGATGTGGTGAATGCAGCGGCAAAGAAGTTTTCCATGAGGCCGGTTATAGGAGTCAGAGCAAGCCTCTGGCCGCTCATCCTTCTTATTTGCAGATGATCACGAAAGCAATTACGATCCTCAAGGAGCGCGGCGGCTGCAGCCCTTACGCAATTACGAAATTTCTAGGCGACAAATATAAAGCCGATCTGCCTACAAATTTCAAGAAACAGTTTAATGTGCAACTGAAGAATCTGATGAAATCTGGCAAGCTTACGGCCTCCAAGGCCTCGTACAAGCTTACGGCTGCCAAGGCCTCGTACAAGCTTACGGCAAAAAAGAAGCGTGCGGCAAAGAAGAAGGCTCCCAAGCCTAAAGCTCCCGCTGCTAAGCACCTACTACTAAGCCAAAACGTTTTCAATAGTTTTGTATCCCGATAACCCTGGTGCAAGAATATTTGGATGGAACATACTATAAATTGTTTGGAGACCTTCCTTCGCTAAAGCAAGGACACTGGATTTCAAAAAAATCCAGCAATCCTGCTGCCACACATGCTTAGGAAGATAATAATCTTTAAAATTCTACGTGCAACAAATGCTGAACGTGCCGTAGCAGAAGCGGGGTATATTAATTTGGATCGGAAGCAGAAGTCGAACCAGACTTCTTTTCTTTACTTGTCGAGGAGTTTAGCGACCTCTAAGATAAGCTGTATTCATTTATGTGATTTGCAATGTAATCATCTTCTTTATTATTTCCATGTTTTATCTTGGGGTTACGGTGGTACTTGAACAAGTGAAGGAAATGGAAGGAGAATGAATCTTTTTCTCCTAGAGGTGGCTTGCTGTGGCAAAGCTCTGCGGAATGGCTTGAGGGAGGACATGCAAGATTGATGCAAGGCAACTGACGGTATCAAGCGCAGATATGGCATTTGAGGATGATGGTATTGCACTAAATGCGCTTGCAGATAATGCTCAACCATCAAAATTCATGGACTTTATCACATCAGAGAAAGCTAAAGTCATTGCCATGATAGCTATGAGAATGTCACTATGTAATGCCAATAGAGTGGTAATGTCTGTTGCAATTGTGCCTCTCACGGCTACTCATGGTTGGAGTAGTTCTTTTGTGGGCATTGTTCAGTCATCTTTCAGTCATCAACCCACTTAAATTCTATAATGTCTGGAAATTAATTTGAATGAAAGTACGATTTGGGTGTGATGACAGATGTTCCAGTCCGGGATTCCGGACGACTATGATAATGATCCGGAATAAAACAAGGCTATGGCTTGGCACATGTAGAAAGGTGCACAATTTCCCAGATGTAGAAAGGTATCTTATACCATAAGCGTATAATCAAACAAAGATGGGGAAAGAAACTCTACGCCCCAATAAATATGGGCAAATAATACTCAAGTGTCCGCCCAATTCTCAGATACAGTATTATAAATTATAGTTGCCCCAACAAGAAATAAGGAATACCTTATTCTGGAAATATAATATGGGACAGAATAATGTCCAAAGCCAATTTACCCGATTTTCTAATTTCCCTAACTTTTCACAGCTCCAAAATATAGGGTTCTAATCTAGACTTCAACAAGTAAAAGAAACTTAATAAAAAAAGGAGAAACTCAGATCAATCTGTACTTTAATATACTCACGTGACAACCTCAGAAATACTGTCTAAGGCATAAGAAATCCATAGCCAAAAAGCCTAATACGGGGCGAAATGGTTTAATTGGACAATATGACTTTAAAAAAACTCAAGGCCACAAAAAAATGATTTCTCTCTAAGAGTACCTCAAACCTTGTACAGGATGCTCAAAAAAATAAGCAAAATCAAATCAAGCAAAAAAAAACCAAAACCCACTTGGAGTCTTCCTTCAAACGTAGAAAAGTAGCCCGAATTCAATCCAGAAACAAGCAAAAACACACGTGGAGGATTCCTTCGAATTCTACAATAACAAACCTTGGACGAACTCTTTCTTCATACTCAGATTCTTCTTCAAACCTTAATTCACAAACCTGAAACCTTCCTTTAACACCTGATTTTACAGGTTCTACAATTCACACCTAAATTTACTGGAATTGCAATCCACAACAACACTGCGTTCCAAATTAGGAAAAAATGAACCAAAAAACTCAAATCCAAACAGAAGAAAAATAAAACTTCGGAGACCTAGAAAAAGATCCAAAAACCTGCGTTTTTTCTTTCCTTTTTTTCAAAAGAAAGAGCCAGAAAACCCAGAAAAATACCAGACCTACATATAAAACCTAACATAAAATCCAAGGATGATTACAGAAAACACCAAATGACTGGTTCATATGTACCTCTGATACGAGTGGTCCCTCTGCCATTGCTTGCACTCAGCACATTTGACACTGCAGAAGAAGCCGCATTTGCATATGATAGAGTAGCCTATAACCAATATGTTCAATGGATCTACACACATCCCTCTCTACCCACATCGGACATGATTCATCGACAAGCACAAGAAAATAGGAAAAATTGAGAGAAATAATCAACAAAAGGCGCTCGCAGAACTCCCCATTTTCGCAATCGGAGAGGCAATCCGAGCTAACGAGCAAAAACTTATAAAATGTAGCAGTCCAAGCATGAGGGAGTCAAATGGGTGTGCTCTAAAACCATTTATTCTTTCAATAGAAAATAAATTTGGGATAGAGTAGATCTTGCAGGGATTTGATCTAGTGCATCACGTTTATCACAATGTCCATTGCTTGCAGAGCCATAGCCCTTAAGATAATTTTTTTTTAATTTAAAAAATGGAAAATTAATCACAATTTTTTAACAAACATTGATATCAAGATAGAAAAAAAACTTTTGGCGGCAAGCCTTCCAAAAGGGGTTAGATGAAAAATAAAATAAAAAATAAGAAGTAACCTGCACAAGTTAGAGCAAACATAAGTTAATCGGGTTTGGCGGTAAACCAGCCAAACTCAAAAAAAAATTCAATTTCTTTCATCTTAAGAAGATTAAAGAAGAAATTAGTGAAATCTCTCTCAAGAGTCTCCTTCGAATCGTACCTTCATGCAAACACTCAAAACAAAGATTAAACTGCTCTGATACCATGTTAGAAATGGAAAAAGAAATTTGTAAATAAGCAATACCAGGAAAGAATCTAAGTGAGTAAATGCATGAAAAGATATTACCATAAAATAGGAGAGAGAAAGCTTCAAGCTCCAACACCATGAGACAAGATATTTGGAAAGGGGAAAGCAAAGAAAAACCCTTGTGACATTATGAATGAGGCATGGAAAGCCTAAGAAGAGAGAGAGAGAGAGATAGAGAGCAATGCTCATACAATAATCGAGAAGAGGAAGAAACCTCATTGTTAAATGAGAGAAGAGGGTCATCTCTTAAATAGAGATGAGAGAGAGGAGTTAGAATGTAACTCCCATGTCTATGAATGCCACCATTCATAAGTGTGTGATGCCGAGTGTGAGATTCCTCTTAAGGAGGAATAATCTAAAATTAGAAATTACAATATATATTTATCCTCACATATTCCACTAGATGACAAAATAAGATGTAGTGGAAAAAGGACAAAAAAGAAATATATTAGGATACCTTGGCTTATATCCTAATATATTATAATAATAAAGAAAAGAGTTCTAACCTTGGTTTATAAATACACCAAGGAAAGATTACAACTTCTAACAGGATCCTTTGGCGGGGCATTACATGTTGCATCCAATCAATTGCATCTTGTCAATGCAAAATGAAATGATGCAAATGTTAGTCTCAGAATGGTTTTGACATTTGAGTGCCAACACACTTAACCATTTTCTACATTGGAGCTGAGCACACTACGTATGTCGAGCCACAACATGTGTTGAGCATCAAGAATCAATAAGTGCCGAGTAACACAAAATACACATATGAATTTGTAACTTCACTAATTCAAATGTAAACCGTTTTCATGGCCGACATATGATGAATCTCGAAGGATTTAAGTGATAAGATCGAATCTTTTCTATTTCCTATGCAATCTACATGCAACCAATAAGAAAAATGGAGAAGGCATGCAACCAATAAGGAAAGTGCAAGGAATGAGCGAGAGATAGAGATTCAATATGGATTGTAGATTCATATCCAACCCTAAGTCTTCGAATGTCTTTATAAGGAAGACGAAATCTCATTGAGGACATGAAAAAAGGAAAGTGAGGAGAAATTATACCGGAGTTCAGAGAAAAGAGTATAAAGACTTAGAGGAAGAGAGCAGCAGTGAAATATTCAGTTGATCAGAACAAAGCAAGGGATGAAACGAGTATCAGATCTCAGAGGATCAAGATCAGAGAAAGAAGATCAAGTGCTTGTATTCATCAATCAAAGGATTGTAAGCTATCATGTTTATTATACCTAATACTCTCTAGCAATTGTATTAGAAAGGAAATCCTATGTTGATAGGTTAGCTTAACAGCTACTTTATAGATCCTTTAAATAGGTGATTAAATCTTTTAATAGGGTAACACTTCATGTAAAGTGTTTTAAATCTTTTAACCAGGTCACTATTGACACAGTGTAAAGCCTTTAATAGGGCAGACCATCAGAAGTGGTCAAACATTATTATTGCAGTGATTTTGTGGGTATCATCCCCACCCCAGTTTTACCTTCCTATTCTTGGAGGGTTTCTGGGTTACCAAAATCTTAAGTGTTATGTGGTGGTACATGTTTGTTTTTCCATGGATGTTTGATATGTTTATATGCATGCAATCTACTTTTAATTAAAGTTTTAATGAGTAAAGTCCAACTCTTTTGATTCACCCCCCCCTCAGAAGCATTATTCCTATTTGAATATTCCAACAATTGGTATCAGAGCTAGAGTCCTCTCAAGAAGGAAGCCTAACAACTTGGAGGAAAAGATCTACAGATGGAAGTTTTCAAATTTGGAAAGATCATTGAAAACTAGGTGTTAGATGTGCATCTCGCTCTACACAAGGTAGAAGAAGCTAGAGTGGAATTAAGAAAATCTTTAAAAAGAAAGAAAGAGATAGTCATAGCTGAAAATGATATAAACTATAGGGAAATTGATACCACACAAGTGTTTGTCAATGAAGACACTAAAGAGTTTGATGCAACAATAGCCGAACTGATGGAGAAAAACAAAGTTCAAGCAGAAGAGATAAGATTTCTCAAGATGGAACATGAATCACAGGCCATAATGTTATGTGAAATCACTGAACAAAAGAAAAGAGCAGTTGAGGATAGATTCATGATGGAAGATGACAAAAGAAATCTTGCAAACAGACTTGAAGAAAAATGTACTGAATTAACAAGGATCTCAAACATGCAGATGGATACACTTGCCCAAATGATGAACCTTCATCATGAACTCAATATGAAAGACATTGAGATCTCTACTTTGAAGATGCAGAATGAACAACTGCAGAATGAATTAAACAGAGAAAAAGAGATAGCAAAGAATCTCAACAAGTCAAGTGAAGCCATCAAATACTTTGAACAGTTGATGAAATTCCCAAGATCCACCCATGATACATCAGGACTTGGATACAACAGCATTGAAGTTGGAAAATCATCAAAGAATGGCGAGCAAAGAAGTAACAAAGGTAAGGATTCTAAACCCACTTGTCATTATTATAATAAAAAGGGGCATACCATTGATGTTTGTAGGAGTAGAAGAATCAATTAGTCAAACACACCCAAAAGAAAGGGTTACTGTCACAAGTGCAATATGCAAGGACATATGACAAAAGATTATAGATCCGAAGCCACAAGGACACAAAGATTTGATGGCCATTGTCATAATTGTAAGAAGTATGGACATAGAGCATTTGAATGCAGATCAAAGCCTATGTGGACATCAAATCAACCAGCAAAAACAGAAGGGAATGAAAGTCAGTACCATTGGGATTACAACACTAGGTATAGCTGTCATTATTGTCAGGAATATGGACATATACCCTAGAACTGCATAAGAACACATTTCAAGGGGAACTATAAAAGATGGTTGAACCAAAGCACATGTTTCAGTTGCCTGAAAATTGGTCATATCAGCAGAAACTGTCCTACAAAGTCAAAGGCACCCAAGATTGAAGTAAACAAGGGAAAAGAAAAGATTGATATGGAACACATCAGAACAGACATGAAGAAGACATGGTAGAAAAAGAATGAATCAAGTACATCCAATGAAAAGGTCACTTCACCCACAAGGTCAAGTGATCATTTCTCATCCAATTAATCACAAGATGAGACGATGGGGTTGATACATATAAGAAAGTATCATACATCAACCCCAAACCATGAAGAAGCAATACAAAGTATAAATCTGCATGAGACAAGATGCCAAGACAAAATTTTTAAAAGATGATGCCGAGCTGTCTTTGGATGCTGAGTAAAATTCTAGTGGATGCTGAGTTTCTAACAGTGACCGAGTGGATAACTAATGCCAAGTTGAACAACTCCAATGGAAGCCGAGTAAAATGGAAAAATAGTGCAAGCCGAGTAATGTTAAAAATCCTTCAGAAGCTGAGTGGCAGTTGAACATTTAATGCGATGAAAATAGGGTATATTATCGCGATTTCAATCATTTTTCCTCATCGCGATCAAGAAGCAAAGAAGAGAAAGAGAGCGGAGCGACTTCATAGCAGAGAATTCAGCATTCCAAGCAGATTCTAACATCTTGCAATGCACTTTCATCGATCTTGAGGTATTTTCATTTGTGCCGAGCTACGCATTTTCATATTTTTGTGTAGAGGAAACCCTAAATTGCACAAATGGCTTCGAGCTCTAAGAAAACCCTTGACAAAGAGACGTTTGAAGTCCAGCTAGTATCTAATGAGGTCAAGCAGCCTGATTTTTGTCCCATCCCTGAAGTTGCATACAGAAATGATCCCGTCGGAGCCCTTTCTCACATACCTCCAAAAGTTGTAATAGTCCAGGACATAAGAAGATGCTATAATTGTAAGATAGGAGCCATAGGAGATATGGAAATAAGGGAAGCCTACGAGAAGTTTTGTGTAGACAGAGTTTTGAAAGATGAATACAAAATTATTGAAAGGAAGGGTTTAACACGAGTTTTGAGTTTTCCCACCGTATATCATATAGAATGGATCAGACTTGTGTTAAGTAGAATTCATGATGGTAGTTTGTGGCTAGAAGATGTTCCCATCAAAATCATGAAAGGAATCATTCATAGGGTAACTGGATATCCTACCCTAGATCGGTACAAGACCTTGACGAGTGAATCCAAGGAGGTTATTCAGAAACACACAGGTGCTTAGTGGAATAAAAAAGGGATGACAATTCACACCATTCAAGATCCTTTTGTTGAATTTTTTGTTACAGTCATTACCCATAAATTCTATCAATCCAGTAGACTCAACAGTGTGCCATGTATTACAGTAGATGTAGGTTACAAATTGGTGAAAAAGGATCATACTTATGATCTTGCAGAACTGCAACTACAACAGATTAATGAAAACCTAGCTGCAATAAGAAGGACAAAGGGTGCTCAATGCAAATTTGGAGCAATTCTGGTTTGTGTATTCTTTTATGTTCAGAATGAATTTCCTTCTTTTGGAAAAGTTACATGGAGAAATGATAGAACTATCATATCCAAAATTAATGAATATATAGAACAAATGGGAGACAATTTTGACACACTGATGACAAGCTATTTTGAAGATTTCAAGAAATCCATGAAGCAAAGAGTAAGAATACCAATTTTCTTAGTAGAAAAACATACTAATGATATATGCTTCTTAGTTGACATTGATTTTACTTATATCCAAGCAGTAATTCCAAGGGTGAGATGGCTAAGGCCATTTGGTTATGAGATCAACATAGATGAAGCATCTGCAACAATAACTGCATTATTGGCAGAAGAAACAGACAAGAGTGCCCCACACTTTGACACTTATGATGTGGTAAGGTCAAAGGTAAATATGGAGTTAAAGACTGCCTCCACAATAAAGAAGAAAGATAAATTGATGAAGAAAATTAAGAAGAAATTTGGTGAAGGAATTGAGGCTGAAGTAGAAGAGGAAGATGATGATGACAATGAGGATGAACAAGAGCAAGGCCAAATAGAATTAACTCAAGGCCTAGGCGAAGACAAGGAGGAAGGTGCTGAGGAAGAAGAAGCCAAGGAAGCACCAAACCAAGTCGAGCCAAAGAAAAGAAAGGAAATAGTACAGCCTCTAGCCCAGCCCAAAACAAAGAAGGATGCCAAGCCAACTCAAGCCAAGCCACAAATACCAATCACAAGGGCTACCACAAGGGCATATTCACAAAAGGCAAAGGAACAAATCAAAGAAAAGAAGAAGGCTATTGAAAAGACTAGTGAAGCGCCAAGAAAAAGAAGAAAATATGTAGCACAACCAGATTCTGATTAGGAAAGAACAGAGTTAGAGGATATCAGCCAATTCAGAGTGGTAAGTCATCCTCCAAAATCAACCTTAGATAAAATGTGTGAAAATATTAAGAATGAAGACTTTACTGATTTGAAAAGCATTGACTTCAATAAGCTCAGTAGAGAAGAGCAAAACAAAATAGAGGAATCGGTATATGCCATGATGGCTAAATTCAAGACTACACCTCTAGAGCTAGACAATACCATGCCAAGAGAATTATATGAGATAATTGAAAACAAATGGCATCATTGTCTGAAAATTGAAAAGGAGATAAGAGAATCTACCTTAGCTTAGGTGATGCTTGACCTAACAAGAGGTCAAATAACAAAGGCTAATAAGAAATATAGTGGCAATTTCACACCAAAGCATAGAGCCTTTGATATCTTACAAAACAAGATTGAAAATGTAGTCAGTAAGTCAATAAAAATATGGAAGTTGATATATGGCTTGAATACTATCAAAGAAGGAGAAGAAGATCCCCTTGAGGGACAAAAAATAGAACATGAGGAACCTAGTGTGAAGGAGGAGGAAGAAGCAAAGAATACAGAGAAAGGAGAAGAAGAAAAGAAGGAAGAAGAAAAGAAAGGAGAAGAAGAAAATAAAGAAGAAGAAAAGAAAGGAGAAGATGAAAAGAAGGAAGAAGAAAAGAAAGGAGAAGAAGAGAAGAAGGAAGAAGAAAAGAAATATGGAGAGGAGAAAGAAACATAGAAGGAGGGGAGACACAAAAGCAAGATGAAACGACAACAACTGAGCAGGAGCAGCAACAAGACCAGAGTGTGCAAGACACACAATTGCCACCCTCTAGCCCTCCTCATGTACCCATCACACCTGCAGAAACTATAACTGTATAGGATGTTCCTGACACTTCTTCTCAGAACATCAATCCATTAACTGCAGAGGATCTCAAAAGAATCTTTGACCAATCCACACAACAAGCAAAATTATATAGATCTAGTATTGGTCAGTGTGGATGAATTACAAAAATTAGTAGAAAACACAGATAGAGATAAGGTGAATCCACAAGAACCACCTTCCATCATCTCTATAGTTACTAGTGGTCAACTTCAAATGCAAACAATTATTTCATTAGGAATAGTTGCCACCACAGTACAGAAGCCGAGGGCAGCAGGAGACAAAGAAATAGAACAAACAGGACAAACTATTACATTTGATCCTAAAGCACAAACACAAGGTGCACTTCCTAAAATTTCTATAATTGATCAAGGTAGTACAGAGGAGAAGGAAGCAGATAAAACCCCTAAAGAGCAAGAGGCAATTCAAACATTGGTAAATTTTTCTACCTCGGGTACTCCTTCAAAACAGCCAAGCACTGATGCTATTCCACTGCAAATATTTGCACTAGGATCAAGTACTACAAAAGTTGCAAGGGTACTTCACTATGGAGATTTTGAATTAGATGAGGAGATAGTCATACCAAGTTATGACTCAAAAAAAAAAGCATTGATCAAAAATCAATGAGGTGCAAGAAGCATTAAATAGAAGAAAGAGGCAGGAGATACTCAGGAAGGAGTATAAACAAAAGCAAACATTGCATGAGATTAAGGACATCTTTATGGATGCCTTCAGTTTGCAATCACTAGATGAGTCAAAGCATAAAATGGAGCAATTATTAGATATTGTTGACCAGGTGACAAATGAAGACCAAGAAACAAATTTAAAACTTATGCAATGGTCTGAAAGGAAATTCCAAGGGAAAGTAAATGAGAAAATATCTAGTGAAATTGCACTTTCCTAGGTTGAATTGGCAAAAACACTTGACAAGGTGAAAAAGGTACTTGAGAATATATTCTCATTGTACAAAAAGCTGTGTGACTTTTCATACTTCACACATGAGACTAGCCAAAGAATAATGAGCCTGGAGAGAAATTTGAAGATTTCAAGCACGCAATTACACAAAGATCTAGCTCACAGTGAGAAGTATTTTAATCAAACACTTCACACTTAGAAAGAAGTAGCTATGTTAATAGCATAAGAAGCCACCATCAAGGCCAAACTGATATAGCTCTAATCCTCCATTACCCCACATTTGGAAGTACTCCATAAAGAATAGGTCTATGCAGAAACTGTTCTCAAGAAAGATCCTAATCTTTTTACTTTAGATGGACTTGTTCACCTTGCTGCATAGTCTGCCATCTAGAACAAGTCATTGGAAATTGCTTTGCATAATTGGGATGTAGCTCTCAGGATGATTATGGAGGTAAACAACACATTTTTGGCCAAATATGGTCTTAACCCTTAAAACCCTTTGACATAAGTGTCAAAAAGGGGGAGATATTATAAGATGAATGGGGGAGACAAGATGAATGGGGAAGACAAGATAAAAGGGGAGCATGATATACATCATAAAATTTTGGTTACCAAGATAGCGTAGATAATGGCACAATCAACTTAGGGGGAGTTACAATAATTTTGAGGTATATATGTTGTAAGTTACAAAATTTTGATCAAGTTTTCTTTAAATCTCTGTATATACCAAGCAGATTAGTGAATGTACTCATGAGGTTAGTTAAGTGTTTTTGTCACTCATGTCAAAGGGGGAGATTGTTAGTCTCAGAATGGTTTTGACATTTGAGTGCCAACACACTTAACCATTTTCTAAATTGGATCCGAGCACACTACGTATGCCGAGCCACAATATGTGTGTCGAGCATCAAGAATCAGTAAGTGCTGAGTAACACAAAATACACATATGAATTTATAACTTCACTAATTTAGATGTAAACCATTTTCATGGCTGACATATGATGAATCTCGAAGGATTTAAGTGATAAGATCGACTTTTTTCTATTTCCTATGCAATCTACATGTAGCCAATAAGAAAAATGGAGAAGGCATGCAACCAATAAGAAAAGTGCAAGGAATGAGCAGGAAACATAGATTCAATATGGATCGTAGATTCATATCCAACCCTAAGTCTTCGAATGTCTTTATAAGGAAGACAAAATCTCATTGAGGACATGAAAAAAGGAATGTATGGAGAAATTATACTGGAGATCAGAGAAAAGATTATAAAGACTTAGAGGAAGAGAGTAGCAGTGAAATATTCAGTTGATCAAAAGAAAGCAAGGTATAAAAATGAGTATCAGATCTCAAAGGATCAAGATTAGAGAAAGCAGATCAAGTGCCTGTATTCAACAATCAAAGGATTGTAAGCTATCAGGTTTATTATACCTAATACTCTCTAGCAATTGTATTAGAAAGGAAATTCTATGTTGATAGGTTAGCTTAACAACTACTTTGTAGATCCTTTAAATAGGTGATTAAATCCTTTAATAGGGTAACACTTC
Organism: Cupressus sempervirens; assembly: GCA_028749045.1. Taxonomy (NCBI): domain Eukaryota; kingdom Viridiplantae; phylum Streptophyta; class Pinopsida; order Cupressales; family Cupressaceae; genus Cupressus; species Cupressus sempervirens. Next base: position 89,776,854 of record CM053786.1, on the reverse strand, counting down.
ATGTAAAATGTTTTAAATCTTTTAACCAGGTTACTATTGACACAGTGTAAAGCCTTTAATAGGGCAAACCATCAGAAGTGGTCAAATATTATTACTGCAGTGATTTTGTGGGTATCATCCCCACCCCAGTTTTACCTTCTTATTCCTGGAGGGTTTCTGAGTTACCAAAATCTTAAGTGTTATGTGGTGGTACATGTTTGTTTTTCCATGGATATTTGATATGTTTATATGCATGCAATCTACTTTCAGTTAAAGTTTTAATGAGTAAAGTCCAACTCTTCTGATTCACCCCCCCCCCCCCCCCCCCCTCTCAGAAGCATTATTCCTATTTGAATATTCCAACAGCGAAGACATATATGTAACAAGAGCTCCGTGGAGCTCAAGTCCCTGCCTTATGCAAGGAAGGAGAACTAAGCAACATTAAAAGAGAGTATGCGAGTATGTATAATTTCAACTAAGTATGAATAGAAGGAACATTAACAAAAGTCAAAAAAAAGTTTATAGTGATCATCTTCCTTTGTTTTTTTTTTTTTTTTTTTTTTTTGCCTCAAGGCAATAAATTTAAAAAGACATTGATCTTAAAATTCTTTTCCTTAGAGCTTATTACTAGGAATCTAAAGATGAATACATTTTTATCTTTGACTGCATGTTTGGAAGCCTTGCGAAATTCCTTCATGGCAATTTGCTCACTAAAAGATCATTTTTATGAATATATTTGCTCGGAGACAATCATGTTCCCCCATCCCTGTTATTTCCTGTATGAGCTTGTGATTATGCTATTATTCCCTATACTAAAAACATAAATGTTGTAGGCAATTGGTCTAGTTGAAACTACATTACTACAAGATTGAAAATCTGCATAGATTCACCAAGTTAAATGACATTGTACCTCAACACCATTGTAATTCACTTTTGACAAGCTAAAACAATATCCTGCAATTCAACATTACACCATTATCAGGAAAATGTTAGTTATATGAAAATCACATAATGGATTATTTGATTTTATTCCTAGATTTCTATCAAGGCACATTCATTGGTATTCAGTTGTATTAAAAGGAGTGGAAAATGTAGAAATAAAAAAATATAGTTATCTTGTGGAGCATAATCTTTGCATCCAAATATGTATTTTGCATACTGATGTCAATATCATTTATATGCTCCTTGATTTAATTTCCAAAAACCTAAACTTATCATACCAAAATGTTTTCATAAGTCTCACATCCATGCCATTTCAAGGGAGACTTGAGCATGTGATCATTGATACTAACATGCACATGCACTGGCAAGTGTCAACATCATGTTTAAAGTAGGTCTCCTCACCTAGAATGTGATGTACCCCTTGATGTAAATGAATGGCACTGTAATTACACACACATGATTTAATGATGGCTATACTTTGTTACTTCACATTATTTTTAATTTTTTTTATCACCAAGCACACTACATTTGTTTAGAATGTCATCCCTCTCTTATATAGGTTTACTATTTTTTTGGTTCAAGGAAGAAAGGAGCTAATAGAGAGGGATACAATATAAGTGGTTGATAATTACTAACCTTATGCAAGGACAAATTTGTATTTTGTTGTTGATTCTTGCCAGACTAATATACAGAATCCCATAAGAGATGCACAAATTTAATGTCAGGCAAATTTGACTATCTATGGTTTTCTTTAACATTTTTGATCACATCATCAATGTCACTATTTTTAGTAATCAGGGTCATTAAGGTAGCCTTCAACTCCTTCAACTTCACATGAAATGTTTTCTTTACATTATACTCAACAAGAGTTCCAAGACCCTCCTTCTTGTTATAATGAATAATATGGATTAAAAAAAAATTAGCTTTGAAAAATACAAATGCTAAGTAAAAATAATATTTTAGAATGACAAATACTTTCCCACAGGAAGTGCTCTGCAAATGCCTTAGTAGTATGCTTCTAAATTGGAAATAATTCTAGGATATTATATTCCATCTTCCCTCTCTTTAGTAGTCCTATAAGATCATATAGTCTATTATCCACCAAGTAGTCCTTGAAAAAGTCCACAACGAATAAAAATTTGAAAACATAATGCGTTTAGCCATTATATTTCAAGGAGAGGTTGGAAAATAGTTTTTGGTGGCAGTCTTAATAGTTTCTATGAGAGTGAGTGTAGTGAAAATTGAAAGTTTCTTTCTTTCATTTTTTTTGAACAGTTTAAGTTGATTGCAAGAACTTTCACATAACATTTTCAAGATTCTTGATAAGAAAAGGATTCTTGTTAAGAAAAGTCCTCCTGCACAATATCTTCTATATGTGAAGAATAGATGGAAAAATACTCTACCTTATAAGATTCAAAATTCAATATTACAAAGGTATATCAAACATATTCTTCAAGCTTTATGGTATGAGGTTGTATGTGACCTCCTATGAAGATCGCCTAAAAAATATTTAGACATGTGATAAAGGTTAGAGATGTGATAAAGGTTAGCAAAAACAATTAGAAAAGAAAACCCAGAGATGCATTATCATAGAAACCTCTACTTATTTTTCCTAAAAGAAGATTGTGGCAAATGCATGCTTGAACCATACAACACCAAATATGGTTGTCTGCTAATTAAATTGTTTATCAATATGATATATAATGCTTTTGTAGGAACTAATTGTGAATATTTTATTTTTTGATAAATCCCAATTTATAAGTTGTTTGCAATATTTACTACTAAAGGTGTAAATTGTATGAATTTTGTAATTTAGTTGAATGTCTAATAATCTAACAAAGGAAAACAAGGTGACACACATAACTTTAGTAGAGGCACATTTAGTAAGTGTCCATAAAGTAGAACTAGCTTTTTGGATTCTACATCAAAATAGTAAAATGGACTACCATTCTAAAGAGAAGCTTATTCTACCACACAATATAGGGTGTTAATTTGCAAAAAAGAAGTGATAATGGACCACAAATAAAGACTCAAATTTCTATAGCTTTCAAATAATGTGAACACTTAGATTCCACCATAAATAGACCTCATAAAATAATCACCATTAATAAAGGACGATAATGTGTACAATCCACTTTTCAAAGCATATATTGTCATAGTTTCCTTCCAAACAATAATAATAACTTGAACAAAGTGGTATATTAAGAAAGACAAACAAATCCAAACCTTTGAAAAGGTGTCACCATATCTTGAGAATTCAAGACCTGCTAACTCAATGCTCTTGGCAATAAGTTTCTGAAAAAAGAAAATGTCATTTAGGTCAAATCACAGTTTTAAATTTTAAATTTTCTTTGAAAATTATTGCAAATGTCAATTCTTTCTACCAAATAAGCTTCATAGATTTCACTGACCAATTACAAATTTTATGATTAGTTTTAGTCAACCATATATAATTTCGTCTAACATTGGGTGTACCCGCACATACTAGGTCATCATCATGCTCAAGGTAAATCTGTACCACTGCATCTACAAATGTTGCGAGTCCAAAGGTGCTACAATATTTTTTCTATAGGTCTGAATCTGCGCACCACTAGAAAGGAGCCCAAAAAATTTCAAATTTAATTAAACTTAAAAGGATTACTCAATTAGTTCAAGAAATCATGAGCTATATACCATTTACAAAATTATATATATACACAATAACATGAGATCTAATGCACTTTTCATGAGTACAACATAAAAACATAATTATGAATTAATCTAATATGAAAAGATATTGAAGTCAAAGATAACACTACCATATGTAATCTTTTGTAAATAAAATATTCTACTAATTTAATTCCAATAATAAAGAAACAAAATAGAAGAACTAAATGAATGACCAAAATACCATAATAACTCACTGATAGCAGTGATTATTATAATTCACTAGTTCACCTAAGTTAAAATTGAAATAACTTATATCATAAAGTTCCATGCAAACTAAAATAAATTATTTAACATAGTCTAAAGTGAATATTCCTTGAAAGTAAGCAACTTTAATTGGTAGTGTTTAATAAAATGAACAAACCTTTGTAATACTAATCTAAATCATAGATAAACCAATAAATATGTTATTAAAATGGGTTAATACTTATCTATAAATCACAAAAGGATTAGATGTCCATTGGGTATGGAGTTTGCCTTCGACATTTAAAATCTACCAAAACAAATATAATAAATGGTGTTTTTCCTATTTTAGACATTCATTGGATAGATTTTTGTGTTTTTCTCGTTGTATGAAGCCAAAAGATCACTCTATATGATATTTTTCTATATATTATTTTATTAGTTTCTAATAGACTGCCATTTTGACTACTTATCAATGTGACTGGTGTATACTTTTTTTTGACTTTGTCATGCACATGAATTGTTGTACATTGTTTTGTCTATACCCTAAGTTTTATTTCTCATTTCTTAGCAAAATCTTGCATTAGTTTCAATTTTTGATATGAATATTCCAAGTTAGTTTTGTATATATTATTCATTGCTCTCGGGTCTTACCTTCATATTGTTTGGCACTGATCTTTATATTCACACTATTGATTAATCTCTGCCATACATTAGTATGATAGGAATAGACTCACATTATTACAAAGGATCTTCTTTTTAATTCTCCCTATCTTTATTACCTCTTCCAGCTTTCTCTCAAATTGTTCTTTAGTGGAAGCAACTCCATTACTTCATGAAGTTTTCTGCCACACGATCCTAAATTCTAATTCATGGAAATTATGTTAGAATATATGGTTCAAAAAATTCTCAGAGTCTCCTTTATGGCTATTGCTAAAAATTATTATAATTGTAAGAAGTTAGGTAGAAGACTAATGTTTTGTAAATTGTTCAAATAAATTTTATTATATAATCTTTGCAAACTTTCTTATTACAATTTTTTTTCTTTTTCCCATTAAAACTGGTGGTCTTTTTCTTTTTCTCTCCTGATAAATTAAGAATAAATAAAGGTAGGCTACATAGCATTTTGTAAGTTTGTTTATCTATCTTTCTTGTGGTGTTAAGACACTTTGCATTTATCTATGATGATATGCCATATAAACTCACAATGTGTCATATTAGAAGCCATTAGAGTTGCATTTTTTCAGGATTTTGCCTTCTATTGTGAATTCTACTCTTCTACAGATTTGAAAGATTTCTTTGATGCAGGTTCTTTGCTGATAAAAATGGCTCCTCGTTTAGAGGTGTGAATATTTTCTCAGCCCATCTGTCACATCCATATTTTCTTTCTGTTAAGCAATATTCCATTAGAGGTAAAGTCTTCATCCTCAGGCACACTGTGCATTCTCTTTTAGTGAGGGAGGAGAGAACCGATGACACAGTTGATGTATGATTTTGACGTATGCAAATCAGGCAAAGAAGTTCATAACAAAGCCAGGATAGAAAAATCTGTGTGCCGGCTTGGCAGAAACCATTCAAAAAGTTCAATGAGGCTAAACCTAGTGTCAACACGATGGATCATCGGTGCTATGTGATTTGTAGTCGTTCTACAATGAGCATTGAATTGTTCAACTGATGATTATGCAATTGTGCAAACTATAATGTGAAAGTTGAAACTAGAATAATAATAAAATTGTGGTAAATAATAAACTGTACTACAACAAATATTGTGAATGCTGGGAGACATATCTCTTACACAATAACCTAATCATTATTTTGATAGATAAAAGATTTATGTTTGAGGTGATTTCTCCAATAATGATATCAAACCAGCTACAAATTTTGGGCCTGCAACATGAAAGTATGAAATAAAGTGCCATGTTTCTTCTTAGGAATCAAAAGTTAAAGTTACAATACCAAAGGGAAGTGCTTTAAATAAAATATTTGAGGATCATTTTATTTTTCTGAGCATTATATTCTACTTCTCTCAAAGATAATAAAAATAAATATAAAATTAGCAAAAACCTAAAAAAGTTTCAATCAGCTTTTTTTTCTTTTTTTTTTGTGGGGGGTGGGGGTGAGGCAGGGTGTGTGATTTCAAATACTTTTTAAAGAATACAATTACTTAACACATTAAAATTTAAATATAAAGTAATTGATTCTTAATGTACTAAGTAATTCTAATTTCTTTCTTGGAGTGTGTACACAAGTACTCTTTTTTTCATAAACAAACTTTACTCACTAATTTTGATTTTTTAACTTTCCAACTAATTTTAATTTCTCTTAAATGATTAGTTGAACAAGTTAATATATTTCTCTAAACAACTAATTTAGAAATCTCTAAACTTTCAAGAACTTATTAAATATTGCTATCAGGATTTAATTGTGTGATTTTGAGTCAAACTCATTGACCCATACTATTTAATAATTCATAATAAATGCATTGACCCAAACTCATTTTCAACAACTTATAAAATATTTAATAATTCATAATAAAAAAAAAAAAGTACTCTTAATAAAGAATCAATTCATATGCCATGAGATAACATACAACTTAAATCTCCATTATATAATATTTCTACAAATGTGACCAAGACAATATATATCTCCATCCAATAAGTACTAAAAGTTTATGGTGCAATTAACTAGTATAGATATCTTAAATAAATATATCTAAAGAGATGCCAATCGATATCCACTACAAAATAATTATAATTTGATTTACTACATCTAAAATTATTTATATTTTCTTTATTTCCATTTATTTTGTTTTTATGGCTGCAATTAATGACTACAGTTGTAAGTACATAGGTAAATTATTAGCAACCATTATATAAAAATCAATGACAACAATTATATTAAAAAAATTCATTCTTATCTTGATATTATATGGTATTGAAGACAACTTATTTTGTTCTCTTGTATAAAATATTAAATACCACAATTTCATTTTTCTTTTTACTTGAGCACGTGAAAGAAGATAACTTTAATATACTAATAGATATTAGCCTTAAGATATACTTGTTATCTTTTAACCAACTACGTGCTTGAAAAATAACTAATTATAAAGCTCTATAATGTAAAGGAAAATTTATGTTTTAGTGTTAGATACTTTAATAAAGAGCTGAGGTGTGATACTGCAAGGAAATAATTTATATTTCTGACTGACTACTAAAGAAACTAAACTATCCATACTAGTGACGCTATATCCAAATTTAGCAGAGTCTATTGTGGTTAAAAAGTATTGGAAAACACTATAAAGAAAAGGCAGGGACTAAAGCTCGAAGCTCTTGTTTCTAAATTATTTCCATCTCCAACTAAGTATAATAATCTGGTTGAGAATCTCAATAATTTCTCATCGTTATCAATCACTATAATAATAGGGGATGCTTATATATTCAGCACAATAATGATATTTTTTAAAAGAAAAAACATTGTAGTGAAAGAATAATATTAATATAGGAGACCTAAGAGATATAGTGTGTGCAATTCAATTTCTCTTTTAAGGAATGAAGTCATCCATGTCATTGAAGGAGAAGATAAGCAAAATATTAGAAGGAGAAGATGATGGAGGTAAAGGATGAAAAATATACATTTTAAATGATTTTTCATTCATTGATAAAATTTGAATGATTTATTTAAATTTTTTTTGTTGAATTTTAAAATTATGGAGGAGCAATACAATGTTACATTATTAGGGGTTTAAAATAGATAGGAGGGGGGATTTTATTTTTAGATGGGGTGGGTTTTATAGGGGAGAGGATCTAGTAGCGTTGCGATAGGAGTTGTTGATTTGATACCTACATTTGACTTAATGCCCAATTTTTTTGACAACATTGTACCAATACTTGTGACTTTAAAGTTGTTAGTACAATGGCGACTACCCAAAATTGAATAAAATGTATCCTTAATTATAAAATTAACCAATGATGTGATGCCACATTAGCTGTTCAACTATGGATACATTTTATTTGGTCTCACTTTTTCCTTGAGTTGTTTTGTACAACTTGGCAAAAAGCATACTAATATATCATAATGGGTGATGTGTCAAGTTAGGGTGCTCAAGTACTAGGTCCTCTCCCCTATATATGAAAATGGGAAAATGAGGTTTTGGGTAGTTGTTGGAGTAGTTGAAAAAAGAGTTTGGGATACTATTTTTATATGATTATAATGTTTTTGATCTAGATTGTGTATGAATTTTTTAGTCAACATTTTCAGTTACAGTGTATTAACAATCATCTCAACAAGAGTTCAAGGAGAACAAAAAAAATTGAGAACAAAGAACTGGTACAGAATTTAGATGATGATTCGAAGAGTATGATCCAAAATGTTGTCTCAACACTTAGCAGACAATCTAAATCCAGAAACAACAGCAAATCATTATGAATTGTGAAAACCTTTTTATACTAGTTTTCCTTTTGCTAACATGCTCTTGAAACAAATTGTGTATTAATTCTTTCAATTCCTAGAATCATAATAACATTATAATTATAGCAACCTCCTATCTTTGATTTATTGATATAAAAATTTGATTGCTTACATCTATTATTTTTTCTTTTGAATAATAATAATGAAATGCTCCACATATTCCTTTGAAAATATCAGTACAATGATCTAATTCCTCTAATTACTAGCTTACTAAAATCACTTTTTTTTCTATCTTTTCAACGAAATTGAAACAGGGATCAAGCTTTCCCATCTCAGTAGAAAGTTCACTCTTTCCTCATTACAAGCTGCTAAAGAAAATTCAAAGACAGTCAAGCAAATTTAACTTCATGAAAGTATGGCAGTAAGATGTTCATGTCAAATTCAAATGCTTATTTCTGTCCCCAGGAGAAAACGACGAGTACAAGACCATGATAATGGCATACAGATCATTTGATGTACCAAATGGACAGCCCTTCTTTTGAATCCTTGGTTTTTGGTGAGTTTGTTGCACTCTCATGGCCACATCAGTTGAAACCTCTATATGATCTCTGTACACCACTCTCAGGTCAAAAATTGGTTCCCCAACTTCGTCAACATCTGGGATAACCTCACTTTCTTTAGTCACTGTGTGTATGATCCCATGCATCCATTTGATTTCCAATGATGATACATGTATATGGCTGCCGCCTCTGCAACCATATGGTTGATCCCTCTTTTCATTACAATATTTGTTTCTTACATAAATACACAATGTTATTACTCTTTAGAATTGCTATTTACGGTTAAATTATCCATTGACTAAATGAGAACTATACAATTATAAAGAAATAGAAGTTAATGTTATTTCCCTCAATTTCAAACTCTTCATTTGATTTATACATCTATTATAGGGGTTGTTTGGTACATAGACTCATGCACGGTACTTGGAACTTTGGTTATGTATAGGTGTTTTAAACCTTGCAATATAAAAGATTGATCATTTGCAAAATAAAAAGGTCAAGGGGATTTATAGGCACAAAACAAAGGCATACAATTATTGATTCCAAAAGATTTGAGTCAATTTTTTCCTCAACCAAGCTAGATTACTGGACTCAAATCTAAAATAATATCTCTGGTGAAGAAATGAGAAATTTCATCGAGACCTTTCACTATATGATGTGAATCCCCACTTAATTTTATGCTTGATGCCTTCTCTAGAACAACAAATCTTTCAAAATGAATTGATTTCATTTCTTAAGAGACATAGGCTTTCTATTGAAGATACTTAATTTGATTATAATTTGGAAACATTAATATTTTTAACAAAAAATAATCATTCCTTCAAGGACATCAGCCATAGTTGTTCATTTTTCTTGGGAATTCCAAATCTAGGAGCAAAATTTGAAATATAAAATTATATTTTTCATCGCTAATATCACCCATAAAATCATATTTTTCATCACTAATATCATCTTCCATCTTGCTGAAGGTTGTGCAATTTCAATCATTCTATGAGGCAAGCCATGCTTACCCACTTCCCTCATTTCATCAGGTATACCATTCCTAGTCACATTATGCATGCTAAATCCTCTCATAAATATGTTCTTTAGCCTTTTCCAATGCAAAGATTTCGTGCTATGTATGGGCTAGACACATACAAAGATTTCGTGTTATCTATGGACTAGATACATACAACGATTTTGTGCTATGTATGGGCTCATACACAAATGAGATAGTTACTTTTGTTGTTTAGATATAAGTGCTAAATGTGTTATCATCTTGAAAAGAAAAATAAACTCATAAAAGAGATACTATAACTTTTCACACTCTTCCTTTTCTCATGGAGGAACAATTTAAGATGTGTTGCATGATATCTTTGTGCGACTAACAACTTTCTTCAATTCTATTATAGCTGAATTTTAATTTAATGAAAAAATATCAATTGTGAATCATATATGTGTAACACAATCAAACATTTCTATCACCACATAATTTATGTTGATCCCAATTCATAGAATTTCCTCAAAAATTCATATAATTTCCTTGCCCTTTTTCTATTAGGCATTCATTAGTTGTGCATGAAGACAAAGAAAGGGCTCATAGAAAAGGTCGTTGAGATAAGGTAGCACTTACAGAGATACTTTATAGGGATGGGCCCAAACTGTCAATTCATTAAGTTCTCAATCTTTTCTTTGTGTCTTTTCACCTTAGTCACCGAACAAATGAATTTAATGTGCTGTAATACTACAGAGGAAATTAAGTAAGAGAGCACAGAAGGGTGCAGTATTCTTTAATTAGTCACCAGTTTGGTCGGCTTACTAGTCCACACCGATTTTTTTGGCCTGCGAATAAGAGAGAGCTGCTTTTCTAAATGCAAGAATGACTAATATTCACTGAATTGTCTCCAACAAAGGATACAAAATTGACGGGAGTGGGACATTTTAATAAATTTATTTGGATATCTAACAGTACCAAATGCACTTGAAAGTTTTTTATCTTTTATCTTTTATCTTTTTTTTTAATGAATAGTAACCTTTTTTAAAATACTCAGTGAACAAAAAAGAGATCAGATACAAGATCATCCTGCAAAAGAGTTCAAGATTTCTTTTATCTTTTGAATTGGTAACCTTCTGAATTTTGAAACAACCGCTCTTCCTCTCTGAAAAGATATTTTCCCTTGACCAGTAGAAAAGAAGTATTCCTTCTCCTTGTTTTTGGTGCAGGCTATGGCATTTGTCTAGAGATTTTGAGAGAGATGATAAATTTTGATATAGTTTTGGGATAAGTTGATAGAGTTTGAGATAGATATATTTTTAGGATTTTGTAATATAGTTTGATATAGGTTGAAAATAATAATAAAGGCTGCACCCATTCATCTATTAATGGCAAAAAGTACCATGAACAGTTTCATATGCAAAATATTATTTAATGTTACCATGTAAAAATGCAAGTAGTCGTAATTTTGACATATACTTTCTTTGCAAGTGTTTTAGTTTTGTTTAATCAAAGTTTTTCTAAATTGTTGTCGAATGTTCGTTTATTCATCTTTTTAATAAGTATATATTTAATTATTCTATTATATATGAAAATAATTTATAGAATGTTTTGTTTTTATATTAATGTAACCTAAAACAAGGAGTTGGTCTTGTAGAGTAAAATAATGAAAAAAATCATTCACAAGAAAGAATGTTTTGTTTTAGATTAAGGTAAAAACAAGTTTTGAAGGGGCCCCAAAACCCTTTACATTAAAAGGAAAGATATACCATGAAGAACTACTAGGTTTTAAAAGGACCTGAAACCAGCTAAACATCTAAACCATGTTTTACAAGGACCTAAAACCAACAGATGTATCCAGAAAAAGAAACCAAAAAATACATTGGAACCTGGAAAGTAAACAAACTGGAAGGCAAGGCAACCAGTAAAACCTCCCAGACCAGTAACCAGCGAGCCAGAGCCACACCCCACTCACCATCACAAAAAAACCAGTCAGAACAGGGGAACTTAAGATTTTCCTTTTGATTTGAAGTTTCCCTTACATGACCGAAGGTTCATATCTAAAGGGGGAGCAGAAGGCTTAGTTCTCTTACTCTTTACCGCTATCCACTTGTCCTTAATATTTGCAGCCTCAACAACCTAAGCCTTAGAGGAAATAGAACATTGGAACCTAGGGGGCGCTGAAGCTGCAACAATCTCCCTAGACGACAACTGGTCCTTAGGAAGAGCATCTAAAACAGGGGAAGAGACCAAAGATGGGACACCCTCCTCTTCCGTCGGCTCCAAATGATCGCCAGGAGAGACCTCAGCCACAGAATCCACAGTAGCATCCAAGGATTGTTTCACCGTATAGTGCTCAAAAGAGGCCCTTGACCACCACGAAGGTGGTCGCCTTGATTTAGACTTCCTAGCAACACACCGAGCAGCAATGTGGCCAGTCAAGTGGCAATTCCTACAATGAAAAGGGATACCTTCGAAATCCAACATTTGTGTCCAAGAACCCCTCAGGGAATCCAAGAAAATTGCCTCAGAGAGGCCCTTAGAAACATCCAACTCAACAAGAAAACATGCATAGGTCGAGTGGAGAATATCAGACATGTCAGAATCCACATATAAGAAATCACCAATAGCATTCCTAATAGTTTCAAAAATTGAATCATGCCAAAGATGTATCGAGAGATTCGAAAGCCAAACCCAGATAGGGAACTTGTTAAAGGACTTCGAAAGTGGATCAAAATCCATATGCCACATTTTGGCCATAAGTGGATATCTGCCCTGCTAGGAAAAACAATTGTGACACAAAATAATCTTCGTGTCATTAGTGCTTTCAAATTTAGCTATAAAGAAGCCTTTTGCACACGGAAAGATATGGACATTATTGTCTATAAGTGGCACCCAGTTCTTGGAGATCCAATCATGTAGATTAGCAAGAGAGGGCCAATAACCCCAAAAGCGAAAAAATGGTAGCAAAAGAGGAAATTTCTTCTGCCGAATGAAGTATATCTTCAATTGATTCTGGGTCAAGAGAAACCTTAATAGGCTTTAAAGCACTTACAGGCATCACATGAGAGGGCCCAGATGAAACAACATGAGGGAGAGCTCCATGTAAATCAGCTTTGAAGGAAGCCACGTTTGCAAAGGTCCTTCCCCTTGAACCAAGAAACCCTGAACGAGGAGGAGACCTTGGAGCCGAATGAGAGGCAAAAGAAGCCCTAACCCCGCCCGTAGAAGAAGCCGAATGAAAGGCAGATGGAGCCCTATCCCCATTCGCAGATCGCCCACAAAAATCATCTCCACCACTCGAATGAATGATAGAGACCACAACGTTACCGAACGCTGAAGAAGTAGGAGCGCCATGAACGAGAGATCCAAATTTTTGAGCGGGAATGGGAGCCATCGAGGTTTTGCAAGTGAATTAAACAACAATAGAAAGAATTTTTTGTTAATAACATATCAAAATTAATTATAATTAAACTAAACTTTAAGATATTTCTATAATTTACTATATAGAGTAATACAATAATATTTTTGGATTTGATTATGTGCACTATTTTTGTATCAACAATTTGAATCACACTTGTCATCCATCATTAGGATGAGAAGAACTAGAGTAAAAAGGATAAAAATACTATAGACCAAACAATTTATATATAGATAATGCCAGACATATCAATAATCCGATTAGGTCAATAATCAAAAGAGAAGTCAAGAAAGCCCCTCACTAGAGACCTAACAAAATAGGAAAAAAAGAAAAATAAGAAGAAATAAAATGAGGGAAAAAAGACAAACATAAAAATAACATAATAATACAAGATGAAAACAAAACACTAAAATAAAATCTTTGATACAATTAAGAATACACAAAAAAATGAAGACTATGAAGACACACACACTAAAAAATGGAAATATGACTTATTAGCAAGAAAAATGACCAATAAATTCCCTCGAGAAACTAGAGCAACAGAAAGGCCATAGGAGCTCTTCAAGACCTAATTCTTGCTAAAAATTAAATCTAAGTCAAGTGTGGATAGAGGATGAGTCAAGCTATATTGTCAAAATAATTGAACTTCTTTTTTTGTAAACAATATTATTAAATATTGTAAGGAATTTATAAGTAGTTTCCAAATGTGTTATATTTCCCATGTCTACGGGGAATTTCATTTGGCTGCTAACACCCTTGCTAATTTAGAGGTTTCAAGCAACATCTAATGTCTTGGAAACTACAATTGGAATAGTTGTTATGTTGTTATTGATGTCAAACATACTGGTGAGACAGTTTTCTATCTGATCTAAGTGTTATATCTATTTGATTGATGAAGAGGATTTGAGAAGTTGTTCATAACAAAAGTATCTAAAGGGAAGGTTTATTTATGAAAAGGAAACTACAAATTGACAATTGATTAGTTGGACATTGACAAGATAAACTGATTGTTTAAATAATGTTGCAAGTGGAGAAGCTAGTAATCCTAAATCCCTAAAGATGTGATTAAAGACGGATCAAATGCTTAGGCTTGACTAAGTAACATAGTAGAAGATTAAAGAGCTTGAAGTTTATGTTGAGTGATGCTAGTGTCAACTGAGCGCTAGAACAAGCCAAGAAGAATTAGTATTGACCGAGCATCAGTAGCGAACGACTCACAATTCATGTGCCAAGAAAGAAATTTAGTAGTGATTGAGTAACCCAATGATTATTGAGTGTCACAACATAGTCTTGGCCGAGGAACAACATTTTAATAATTTATGAGAAATTGTAATTTCCAACCGATTAAGTTGATTTCTTGGAATGTGGAAAGCATGTTGAAGATAAGGATCAATGAGTTTGATCATTTAATGTTGAGATAGGAATAGGTAAATGACATAAAGGAGGGATTTCGAGACAAGTTTCTAGAAAAGAAGAGAATAAACTAAATGATGATCAAATTCATTGTATGTTGTGAATCTAATCATAAACCCTAAGATCTATGATAGTGTTTAAGTGGAAAAAGATCAAAATTACCTATTTAAAGAGGTATAGAGGCAAACTTTAAAAAAAGTAAGAGATGTTCCATAAAGTGTGAAGGTTGGAACATTTGTTGATCTTATTGACTATAGAATCAAAGTAGAAGGTTGAGAAGAGGTGAAGAGTGATTGCTTGAAGGGTTGAAAAGTGAATCAGAGTTAGAGATGAGAATGGATGCTAGATAGTAAATCAATGCATAAGAGATGAACTAAGATTTGTACATGCAAAGTGAGCTATGATTGACAAATCAAAATGTGTCATTACTTTCTAACCATTGTAAATAGTATTTGAAATCCTTTAATCAAGGTTGAGCTAACAGTCATATTGACCTAACAGTCAGATGTAAATTATTTAATAGGATGACATTCTAATAGAATGTTCTAAAGTAATTTAACAAGGCCACTCCCAACAGGGTGATTAAATCCTTTAACAAGGTCACATTTAATAGTGTGTGTTGTAAATATTTATCAGGGTTGGTTCCTAGCAGAGCTCACTTCAACAAAGTGAAAATTGGTGACATGTTGTTGGTGGTTTTTTTCTAAATTGGGTTTTCACATTAAATCATACTGTCAAACTTGTGTGGATGTTATGATGTTTTATTGATTAATTTTTACATTATACAAGTCTGGTATTTTAGGGCAGTGGACAATTAGTTGATGTTACTGATAGTTGACTATAGAAACCGAGCTATGGAATGATAAGATCTAAAGTTGATTAAGTGTTTGTTTGTTCAATTGGTACATCTGGACCTTAGATAACTGATTCACTCTCACCCACTCTTAGTTATTCTAAATATTCTAACAATTGATATTAGCATTGGATCTTGTAGAGAGAAGTTTAAAGGTACTCAAAGCTAGAGATCATGATGCACAAAAAGGAGGTGCCAAAGTTGACTAAAGAAAATTTTACTTGATGAAAAAGATTAATGAGGCTACATACAGATGGTATTGGTGATGTTGCACTAGATTTTTCCAACAATGCATATGTGACTATTATACTAGTCCCTTTGACTACTCAACAACTAAAAAAAATGCAAGAGCATAATCAAACAATGTTGGAGATTTCTTTATCCCTAAGCTATGTTGAGTTTGATGACATAAAATATTGCAAGAATGTAAAGGATATGTTAGATTAATGAAAGACCATCTATGGAGGAGATGATAATGTCATGAGAGCCAAATCAGAAAGGTTGAGATGAAAATATTATGAAATGAGAATGTTAGAAGATGAGAGAATAGTTTAGTACTATGCACGAATCAAAGAGGTTGTCAATTCTATTAGAGGATCTAATGGAAAGATTAAGGATGAAACAATAATAAGAAAGATATTGAGAACTCTATTTCATATTTATGCTATTAGGGTTTCTACAATACAAGACCTAAGATGTACACCAAGTAATACCCTAACTTTGGAAGGTGTGATTGGTAGGCTTACTACTTTTGAGTTGTCTAATTTTGATAATTATACTCTTACTATTGTTGAATCTACTTTTTTATCACAACTAGATCCAACAAGAAAGGAAAAGGAAAACATGTGAAAAGTTATAGTGATACCTCTGATGGTGAACTTGATGAACTTGAGGCACTCATGCCTAAGAGACTTGGAAGATGCAAAGGGAAATACAAAGGTAAACTTTCCATAATCTATTTTTCATGCAAATAGTTGGTCATATTTCTGCATGATGTCTTGACAGATAAGATAAGGATGAGAGGAAGGAAATCAAGTATAAAAGAAAAAGAGATGGTTGAGACAATAAGAAGAAATAAGACTGCAAAGACAAAGATAAGAAATCTTTTTATATTCATGAAAAATAAATTGATACTAAATCTAAAAGTAATGATGGAGAAGTAGTCTATGTTGCTTTGAAAGAAGATTTTAATAAAGATGAGAAAACTACATTAATTTCTTATGTAAATAAGAGTGATAGATGGGTAATTAATAGTGTTTTTTATAATCGCATAACTCGTGATAGAAATAAATTTGAGAAAATTGGACCATACAAGGGAAGTGTTAAATTTGGCACTAAGGTTCCATTTCTTGTAAAGGGTAAAGGATCAACACAACTAACTAATAAAATCAAGTGTAACAATGTTTATAAGGTCGAAGGACTTAATTATAATATGTTGAGTGTTTCATAGTTAAACAAATAAGGTACAGAGTTGAATTCCATCACAGAAAGGCCAAAATATTTGATGCTGATGGTAAACTAATTTACAGTGGTGATCAAATAAGAGGTAACTTGTTCTATCTAGATATATTTGATGAGACATGCTTTTTTGCACAACATGAACATATTTCATTATGGCACAAGAGATTACATTATGTAAATTTTGACAATTTGATTAGTATTATCAAAATGAAAAGAGTAAGACTTTTTCCAAAAATAAAGAAACCTGATAATGCTATGTGTAAATGCCCCTGGGCCTTATGGCTTCCCTCTTACCTTCTTCTAGGGATTTTGGCCCATTGTAAAATATGACATCATCCATGCTATTGGAGACTTCATAAGAATGAGAAAGCTACTGATGTCCAACTAAACAAGACCTTCATTGTTCTAATCCCCAAGACTGAGAACCCTTGGAGATTGAGAGACTTTAGGCCCATCAAACTTTGTAACACTATTTATAAGGTTCTAGCTAAGGTTATGGTGAATCATATCAAGCCCCTCTTAGAAAAATTCATTGGCACAAACTAGAATAGCTTTGTGTTCAGGAGGAAAATTCTCGACGTGGTTATAGCTACCCATGAGGTGATTCATTCTATGGAAAAGTATAAGATCCTAGGTATGGCCCTTAAACTAGACATTTCCAAAGCCTATGATAAAGTTAGGCATGATTTCCTCTTTTCTATACTTGTTAGATTTGTCTCCAATGAGAAGGTTAATATAATTATTAAAAATGTTGTTGCCTCTATTACTTTCTTGGCACTTTGAAACCCTTGGCAACTTCTTTTCTTCCTCCCAATGATTGCATCAAGCTGACCCCCTATCTCCCTACCCTTTTATTATTGTAGCAAAATTTTTAAATAGAAATTTAGTTTCTTTAACTAACTTTGGCAGAATTAAGGGAAATAAACCTGCCTCCCAGTGCCCCCCACAAGTTATCCAGTAGTTTTTGGATGACACTTTCTTATTCAACATCTTGTCCATACATGAAGCCAGAGAATCGAAGGACATTCTCAACCAGTATACACTTATCTCTAGTCAATGAATTAATTATTAGAAAAGTAAAGTTTATTTCTTCAACACCATTGCTTGTTTGAGAGAAAAGGTTGCAAATATTCTTAGTTGATAGGAGGCATCCCTCCCTAACACTTATCTTGGCCTGTATCGCTTACCATAAAGGAAGTCCCCAACCAATATTGGAATGGTCTGGTTGAACACTTTCAATGAAAGCTAGTGGGATAGAAGGGGAAAAGATTGAGTAATTTTGGGAAGCTCTAGCTTCTCTCTACCTCTCTACAAGGTGTCCTGCTGAATTTCCTCTCCATCTTCAAAATCCCAAGTAGATTCATAGATATTCTTGAGAAAATGCAACATAATTTTTAATGGTTCAGTACTAAAGAGAAGACCAAAATGAGCTTCGTAAGATGGAGAAATTTTTTCATCCAAAAGATCTTGGAGGTTTGAACTTAAGAAAAATTGGCCACTTGAATAGGGCTCTCTTAACCAAAATTGGTTGGAATCTGGTGAACTATCAAGGAAGTTGGTGTAATAATGTTGGCTAAATATCTTGGAGGTTTGTCTTCTCACCAATTCTCTTGGGCATAGACTCTCCCAAAGGGGTCCAATATCTAGAAAAATGTTGTTAATACCCAAAAGATCTTAAGAAAAGGGTGTCACTGGATTTTAGGGAACGATAATTCTATTGACTTCTAGGAGGACCAATGGATTCATGATAACCCCCTCATGCAAACTAAGTTTTTACCTCTACAAGAGGGATGTATTAGATTGTATGGCTCCTAGACCTAAAAATTTATCACCCTTGATAGATAATGGATTGCCTTCCAGAACCTTGAGCCCAAGGCATTGGGCCTTGCTCGTGAGCTATAGGAGCTCCTACACAACTACATGATTCCTTTCACCCCTGGGGAGGACTCCTTTGTTTGGAAACTCACACCATCGAGGGAATTCACAACTAAGTTTGCTTACCTTTGTGATGTGGGGGGGAAGAGGTACAGGCTGATTGGCAAAAAGCTTGGCACCCTTGGATCCTATCTAAGATAAACTTCTTTTGGTGGACGACCTTGCATGGGTTGATTCTCACTACCGACAACCTCCAGCGTAGAGGGTGCCAACTTGGTAATTGCTGCATTTTATGTCTCCATGAAGTTGAATCTATTACTCACTTGCTTACTCACTGGCCCTTTTCCATGGAGGTTTGGAGGGAGGTTATTTCCTTATGGGAGGTTTAGTGGTGTATGGATAGAGATTTGACACAATTTGTTCATTGGGATGACTCGACTAACCACCCATACCTCAAAAACTTATCCAGAAGATTCTCACCCCATATATTTCATGGAATATGTGGAAGGAGAGGAATAATAGGATTTTCAAGGACCAAGCCACTACCAGTAGGGGGTGATCTAACTAACTATCAGGCTTCTAAAAGAATACAACAAGGTCTAGCAGTGGAAGCCCCCCCCCCCCCCCGAAGCCCCAGATGAGCTTGATATGAAATGGGCTTTGGCTTGGAATGTTGACCCAAGAGTGGCTCAATTCAACAATTCCAAAGTTTTGACTACAAAGAAGATAGTGTGGCATCCACCCTTGACTCCTGGATCAAGCTAAACTTTGGTGGTTCGGCTGTGATGGGTACCACCGTTGTGGGAGGTATTCTTTGTAATAGTATTGGAAATATGGTTGTCTCCTACATTGGTAACTATGGAGGGGGCTTTAACAATGAATTTGAATCACTGACACTACTTTGGAGGATGATAATTGCGAGAGCTTGGGGTGTCAATAAGTTGGTAATTGAGGGAGACTCCATGTTAATCATTAAGGCTACTAAGGGTGAAGGAAGAAGAAATTGGTCGATTAAAGTTATAATTGATGAAATTTAAAGGGTGGTGGAAGATTTCCAAGAGATCCATGTTGCCGACATATATCGTGAAGGAAATGGTGTGGCAGATGGGCTGGCTAAATTTGGCCATGGTGCATGCACCTTATGGAATGGGATGACATCAGATTGTTTCCATCATCAACTCAAGTTGTGATGGAAAGGGAGTGTACCTTTATAATACCATATGAATAATCAAAATAGGTGGTAGGCCTTCTTTTCTCCACATGGGTGTGTGAACATGAGATTTCATAAAGGGATTTTTTGGCATGATTGTTTACTGATTTGCATTGTGGTGTCAATTATCATGAATATTAATTACTATCATAAAAGGATGTAGAGAGTGGATTTGGAAAGATGTAGCAAAAAATGTAGTAATGGTCAAAATGATAGGTTAATGAATTCCTGCACAAGATATAGTTGGCAATGACCGTTTATAGATGTAAAGAGAATGCTCACATGTGTTGTGAAGAGTGGTTTTTTGTTTTTTGGGAAACATTGAGGACTTATTATAGTCATGTAATAATTTTTCATTTTAGTTTTTTAGGTTCTAAAATTTATATCTAGCAATGTCAGAACCTACAACAAGGTTGTGTTGTCTGAAGAATTAGTGGTTGATCTGGGTAATGGTATGGGAAATAGTGATTGAATTGAATCGACGGGTGTGGAAGATAGCATTCATAGCAGAAAGGTGATGATGGTTTAATTGTAATAAGGTGGCCTATTACAATATATGGAGAGTATGGTGAAGCACAATGAGCTTATATCGATGCAGTTCTTCTAGACTTGGAAGGTTAGGAAGGTGATTGTCAATGGCATGAGCTTCAATATTTTGAAGGAAACCATTGTGAGGGCTGGAAAATTCTCTATGGAAGGAAAGAAATGGTGGAGGTAGGCCAAGGTCAATTAGGAAGCTAGCCTACAAAAATTCTTTCAAGGCAAGGAGGAACTAGAGAGAATGTGTGGAGAGTTTTCTCGGGCAATTCTTTCTAATCCATGGGATGTCATCTACTATGCTATCATGTAGTACATTACCTTGGAGGAATATTTTAAGGTACTATACTACTACCATTTTCCCATCCTAAATTATTTTAGGAATTTGGACCACATCTCCTTCTCATTTCTGTTATTGCATTTGCTAGAGAATTGTATTTTAAAGGCTTGGAGGAAACACGAGGAGGGCAAAACCTTCTACACCATGCACTAAGGCCTGATGAATAAAGTTTATACCCATCATATTGCCCTAAATTTATCACTTTTGGTTATCCCTCTTGCCTCTGTCACCCACCAAGCTTCCCTTGACCCTAGCCCTAGCCCTAGCCATAAGAAGTTCACGAAAACCCCTGTTTTAGATGTCAAAATTAACCTTGAGGTTAAGATAAGCCTGATAGAGTCAAATTCAGACACTAAGAAGGGTAAGAAAAGTACTAGGAGGTCTAGAAAATGTCTTCAGATGGAAAAAACTAAGTCCCCCCCATGCATGATTCCAGCTCCAACTATTTCAAAACTGATGCGAAACCTGCTAAAAATAAGAGAATGCCTCAAGAAAAAATACCTACCCTCAGCCTATAAGCCCCTACCATGTCTTTGACACCCTCGAGGCCTACCCTACTAGAAGTTAGGGGGAAGATATTACTTCCTTGAGGAAAGAAACCCCCAAAGGTGTTAGGAAGAAAGGAAAGCCCAGCCATAGCAAGCTAAGACTAGAAAGGCTAGAGAAATCCATGAGGTACCTAGCTAACAACCAAATTGCTATTTGCTAGAATTTTGAAACCTTGGTGGAGTTTCCCACCAAGGTCATGCACTTTGTGACAACCACCCTCTATTTTCCATAGGTGAACAAAGAGGAGGACCTGGGCAATGTCACTGGGACCACTCGATTCATCTATGGGTTCCTAGCTGAGGATTCTAGGTAAAGACCATCCTCGAAAATTGGTTAAAGAGGATGTGAAGGATGAGGATAAGGATAAATCAGAGAAGGATGATGACCATGGGCCAGAAAAGGACAACTAGCCATGTGTCTTTTGCTTATTTTTTTGTCTTTATGATTACACCTATAAACTTGGTAACCCACGGGGTATTTATGTTTATGTCAATTAAGTGGACTTATAGCAACATTTTTCCTAGAGCTATGAACCAGTGAGGTCACAAACGGGGGACCTCATCCCCATTAGATTTGAACCTTGATGGCAAAGATAACAACTCAACAACTTAACCATCATAACATGCCACTATTGGCAAGGGATGCTATTTTTATTTACAGTCTATTATGCATATTATTTTAAAGACTGATAGTATTGTTAAGTTGGCTATGGGCATATATTATTTTTTGAAGTTTAAAGCTGGTACTGGTTAGTTAACTTGAAGGTTACCTCCAACTGATTCATCAACCTTTTTGTACTTCAGGGTCAACCTCCCATCTTGTTGGATACTATCAATTACTTCAAAAATAATGTCAATTAGGGAAAAAGAAAAAGTCTAGTTTCAATAGCAAGACATACTCATCAAATGATATTTTTGAATTGGTTCATACTGACCTGTGTGGACCTATTGGTTTTCAAAGCTATCATGGAAAAGAATATTTCATTCTATTTGTTGATGATTACTCTAGAATGATGACTCTAATATTTATTAAAGAAAAATATTATGGTTTTTAGTTATATTTAAGTTGTAATTTACCCATAGTTGAAAAGGAGATAGGGAAGAGTTTGAAATGCTTGAGATCTG
Source organism: Cupressus sempervirens (assembly GCA_028749045.1). Lineage (NCBI taxonomy): Eukaryota > Viridiplantae > Streptophyta > Pinopsida > Cupressales > Cupressaceae > Cupressus > Cupressus sempervirens. The sequence goes on along the minus strand of CM053786.1, from coordinate 89,754,321 downwards.
ATAGAGGTGGTGAATTCATTTCCAAAGAGCTCAACATATTCTACAATGATGGAGGAATCAAAAGATAGATGTCAACACCTAGAACCCCTCCTCAAAATGTAATAGCTGAAAGAAAAAATAGATCAATCATCAACTATGCTAGAACATTGATGATGGAGAAAAATGTGTCACAAAAATATTGGAGAGAAGTTGTAAGTATAGGTGTTTACACCCTAAAAGGAGTGCAAGTCAAGAATGGTACAAATGTTACACCTTTTGAATTATGGTATTGTTATGCTTCTAATGTGAAATATTTCAAAGTTTTTGGAAGAAAATGTTACATATTTAAATATTATAGAAATGTATTACTTGATGCTAAAAGTGATGAAGGCATATTCCTAAGATATTCCACTAAGAGAAAAGCTCATAAATGTTTAAAATATAACATGAAAAAACTTGTGAAAAGTGCAAATGCAAAAATTGATAAATATATTAAAGGAATGAGGTTGAATGCAAAATAGAACCTAAAGACTAAAGTTCATTCATGTATATGAATGGTAGTTCTCTTAGCACATAGTTCTCCTAGCACCCAACTTGAATAAGTAAACAAAGTTACAAATCTACAATAGACTGTGTGTGCAAGCAATAGGAAAATGATGTTAAGTCAGAGATAGAGGAAGTAGAACATTGGGAAGACCATGTAGAGCATGAACTAGAACTTGAACAAGAGAGACATAATGAACTTAAAATAATCATTCAAGGTGAACCTATTGAAGAACAAAGAAGAAAAGAGCCTATATTATCAAAATATGTGAGAAGACATCATGCACCTAAGATTTAATTATTGGAGACAAAGAGTATAGTGTTAGAACAAGGAAATGACTTAGAAGTGATACATGCTTACTTTGTGAGTTTGAACTCAAATCCATGAAATATGCTTTGGAGAATGAAGACTGGATACACACAATGAATGAAGAAATTGAACTAATTGAAAAGAACAAATCATGGACCCTAGTATCTAGACCGAAAGAAAATAATGTTATTGGAAGAAAGTGGGTATTTAGGAACAAGTTGAATGAAAATGGCGAGGTCACAAGAAACAAGGCTAGATTGGTATGCAAAGGATACACACAAGAAGAAAGTGTTGACTATGGGGAAACATTTTCCCCTCTCACAAAACTAGAAGGTGTTAGAACACTGCTTCCATATTCTTCGTACAAAGATTTTAACATATATTGGATGGATGCCAAATCTTCATTTTTTTATGGGATACTTGAGGAAAAAGTATACATAGAGCAACCCAAAGGATTTTTCGATCCTAGCAAAAAAAAAAATGGTGTGTAAGCTGCATAAAGCTTTAATAAGGTTTGAAACAAGTCCCTAGAGCATGGTGTGAAAGACTACATAACTATTTGGTGAGGATTGGATTTGCAAGAACAAATGACAATAGCAATCTGTACTTCAAGACTAGTAAGAATAATGAGGTATTGCTATCTAAAATTTTGGTTGATGATATCATGTTTTGAGGCAAGGAAGCATTATGCAAATCATTTGCTAATGAAATGAAGAATGAAATTGAAATTTCAATGTTTGGTGAGATCCTATTCTTTGTTCACTTACAAGTATATCAAATGAAGCAAGGTATCCTTATTACTCAATCCAAATATATGAAGGAGATTTTGAACACTTTTGGAATGGAAGATTCAAGACTGATTAGTATACATATGGTTACAAGACACAAGTTATTTAAGAATTGTGATTGTACTCATGTGGTCCATACATTATACAGATCAATGATTGGTAAATTGCAACATGCTATTTATAACATACCTAATATTGTGCTAGCAGTTGAGATAGTTTCTCGATTTTCTACAAGTCCTAAGGAAAATCACATGATGATAGTTAAAATATTATTGAGATATCTGAAAGGAACAAAATGTTATGGATTGTATTACAAGAAGAATGATAGGTTTGAGCTGAAGGTATTCACTAATTTTGATTGGGCAGGAAATGTTGATGATAGAAATAGCACAGGTTGAGGTTCATTATTTCTAGGAAAGAGACTAACTTCATGGACAAGCAAGAAACAAAACCACATTTCCCAATCAAAAGCTAAAGTTGGCTATGTGGTAGTGGCAGTGAATTGCTCAAACATCATATGGATCAAGTAATTATTTAAAGGTACGAAGGAAGAGATCATAGATATAGTGGTAAGCTATTGTGATAACATAAGTGCTGATAAATTATCAAAGTAAGCATATTGCTATTAAGTATCATTACTTGAGAGATTTGTTCAAGACAAAGAAGTGAAATTGGACTATATGAACACTAAAGAGAAAATAGCTAACAATTCACTAAAGCTTTACCTAAAGATGCTTATGAATATCTTAGAGGTAAAATGAGGTGATTCCCCTAGATAAAGCTACTTAAGCTATAGTGAAACATTGTATCAAATGTGTTGATAATACTATCTTACAAATTGATGCAGGGAGTTCTACTTCAGGAGATGCTTAAGGTAGTAATGAAGAAGAAGAATAGAATAATGAATCAATCATATGAAGATGATACATGAAGAATTCAAACCCAACATGAGATATCTACATGAAATAGATGCATAAGTTGTAACATCTTTGACATTGTTGTTAGAGAGGGAGAGAGTGATTATCCAATTACCATAAGATAAAAAGAGAGCTTATGATTAAAGGTTATTAATAAGAAGAAGGATCAAAATGAAGGAGATAGAAAGTTGTTACAAGATGAAAGAGGGAGAGATTACTAAGAGGGAGCTCGTAAGAATTGAACAATTTTATATGTGATATAAGTGTCATATCTATTTTATTGATGAAGAGGATTTGAGAATTTTTTCATAACAAAACTATATAGAGGAAATGTTGAGTTATGTAAAGGAAACTACAAATAAACACTTGATTAGTTGGACTTGACAAGATAAAATGATTGTTTAAATCATGTTCCAATTGGAAAATGCAATAATGCTAAAGTACTAAAGATGTGATCAAAGACAGATCAAATACTTAAGCTTGACCGAGTAACATAGCAGAAGATTAAAGAACATAAAGTTTATGTCGATTGGTGCTAGTACCAACTGAGCATTAGAACAAGCCGAGAAGAATTAGTATTCACCAAGCATCACTAGAGACCAAATAATATTTTCTATACCAAGAAATAAATTTAGTAGCGATCAAGTAACCTAGTGATGATCGAGTGTTAGAACATAGTGCTAGCCAAGGAAAAACATTTTAACAATTTATGAGAAATCATAATTTCCAGCCAACTAAGTTGATTTCTTGGACTATGGAAAGCATGTTAAAGATAAGGATCGATAAGTTGGATCATTTAATTTTAGGAGAGGATTAGTTTAATGACTTAGAGGATGGATTCCAAGAGAAGCTTCTAGGAAATAAGAGAATAAACTAAATGTAGATAAGATTCATTCTATGTGGTGAATCTAATCATTAACCCTAAAATCTATGGTCATGTTTAAGTGGAAAAAGATCAGAATTGCCTATTTAAGGAGGTACAGAGGTGAAATTAAAAAAAAGTAAGAGATTTTCTAGAAAGTATAAAGGTAAAGTAAGAGATGTTCTAGAAAGTATGAAGGTAAAGTAAGAGATGTTCCAGAAAGTATAAAGGTTTAAATAGTTACTGATGTGGTTGACTAAAAAATCAAAGCAGACGGTTCAGAAGAGGTGAAGTGTGATTGCTTGAAGAGTTTTCAAGAAAATCAAAGATGTAGATGAGAATGGAGGCCATAGAGTAAATCAGTGAATGAGAGCCAAACTGAGATATGTACATGCAAAGTGAGTTTTACTTAATAGATCAAAACCTATCATTACTTTTTAAGCATTGTAAACAATATTTGAAATCCTTTAATCAAGGTCAACTTAATAGTCATATTGACCTAATAGTCATATGTAAATCCTTTAATAGGGTGTTATTCTAATAGAATGTTCTCATGTCCTCTAATAAGGCCACTCCTAACAGGGTGATTAAATCCTTTAACAAGTTCATATTTAATAGTGTCGGCTCCTAACAAAGTTTTATTGATTAATGTTTATATTATGCAAGTCTATTATTTTAGGATAGTGGACAGCTAGTCGATGTTACTAATAGTTCACTGTAGAGACTAAACTATGGAATGATAAGATTTGAAGTTGATTAAGTGTTTTTTTATTCCATTGGTATGTGTATACCTTGGATAATTGATTCACTATGCCCCGCCTCCCCCCACCCCCCTAGTTATTCTAAATATTCCAATAGAATAGATCTTACCTTTGTTGCACTCCTTTTAGTAGGCCATTCAAGGATATCCTTCACTTTATTAGGGTCCATTTTTAGACCTTCTATTGAGAGTACAAATGGCAAGTACACTAGCTACTTTACAAGACTACATTTCTTCAAATTTATTAGCAACTTTTCCTCTCTCCAACTAGTCAAATAACTTACTAATTTGTATTAAATGCTCCTCCAATGTCTTACTAAAAATCTAAATTTCATCTAGGTAAATAATCAAAAACTTACCTAGAAACTCCTTTAGTGTCTTATTCATGAGCCTCATGAAAGTGCTCAGTTCATTGGCTAGACCAAAAGGAATGACTAACCATTTGTATAATCCTTCCCTTGAATTGAAAGTAATATTCTAATCCATCTTCTTCTCAGACATGAATCTATGGTACCCTCTTCAAATCTATCTTTGTGAAGTATAAAGCTCCACTCAAACAGTTCATAATATTATCCATCCATGGAAAATGAAATTTGTACACAATCTTGTTTATAGCTCAAGAATCTATACACATCCTCCATTATCTATTTTTTTTTATGTGCTAATACTAATGGTACAATACATGGACTCAGACTCTCTCGAATCAACCCCTTTTGTAAACTCTCATGCACTTGTCTATTCAATTCTTTGCTTTCTACTAGTGTCAATTTTTGTGCTACCATATTTGACAAACTAGAATCAATTCCATGGAGTGACTAATCTTTCTCACTAGGGGTAATCCATCAGGTACATTATCTTACGTAATATCATGAAACTCTCCCAACAAATTTGTATCTTTCGCACGTACCTCCTCTCATCTTCACCATCTTTTAGAATTAAAGAAAAAAAATATGCTCGTGCCTCATGCCTTTTAGAAACTCCTTTCCATCAACAAAACATATTTTGATAGCACTACATACCAAATCTTCTTTCTCCTTCAATGGCCTCAAATTTCTTTCGCTCCATCCTTTGTCAAAGCATAGGTATTTACACACCCATCATGTACACCATACCTATCAAACTACCACGGCCTACCCAACAACATATGACATATGTTTATAGGTATGATATCACACAACACCTCATCCTAGTAGCTCCCAATCTTGAACTTCAGTAAGCATTAGTCACTTACCATGACCTTTTGGTAATCATACACCCAAGCAATATAGTACGGGTGTGGATGTTTCTTCCTCTTGAGATTTAACTTGTGACCATATTTTTGACACCATTTTATCAGTGCATCCACCACAAATGATAACATCAAACCATTATCTTCACATCTGCATGTATGGCATGAAACAAGTTCCTCCTTTGATCAGGCTCATTCTCAAAACTTAGCAAGACTCTTCTATTAACTAGGAATTCTCTTTAAGAATATTTAGAATGTGATCATTTGGCATCTTCATCAACATGCACCACTCTGGCCTGGGCTTCAGTTCAACTATCATTCCTTCATTGGCACTAACAACACAAATTCTCTATGGCATTTTTCTCTATAGTGAAAACATTTACCATGAAAAATATCCTCTCCCATATCCTTTCCCTCTGCCTACTTCTCTTTGATCTCTATTATTGATATCATGGAACAAGTTAGAGGTTTTTCTCTTCTGGGTCTTACTACTACTTTTAGCCCACCCTTTTTCTTCTAATCATCATTTTGACCTCCATAAGACCATTCACTAGATCTTCTAGTGTGACTTGTTTTGCTATTTTTGTTTTTGAACTTCTTGTTCAACTTTTCCTCAACTCTTAGGGAAAAGTGGTATGCCTATTCAATACTTTTCATTTAGACCATAATTAATTCTTCTTGAAATCTTAGTCTCAGCCCATTAAGAAAATAGGTAACTTTGTCCTAATCAGCTTATGCATAACTTGTTCTGATCAAAACTAAGTAGATCTCTTCAATATAGTCTTGAATTGATGCAGGAGCATCCTAGCCATCACATTATCCCACTGATTCTATTGGTTGCTACTGAGCTACAACAATTGTTGAGTGCCTGTAATTTTGTAGTTTAAGCCGAGTTGAGGTTATCCCACATCATGTTAACACTCAGGTTAGCATGTTATCCCATCTCACTCTACAGTGTGTGTTGAGTTCCACAAGGTGTGCCGAGTGACTCTTCATGTGCAGAGTGGTTCTTTATGTGTTGAGTTTTCCTATTAATGCTGAGCGTTAGCATTTTGGATGCGTTTTCTACATTTTTGGTGTGAGCCGACTTGCGAGATTTATTTTGATTGTGCTATTTTTGATTAGATCTTGTCTTGGGATGTGTGTAGACTATGGTTGGTCAACCTTTCTATTATGTAATATTCTAGAATGTTTTGTAAGCCATTTTCACAAGTATAAATATGGTGTTTTGGCTTAGAGTTTAGAGACAATTTTGAGAGGAGCGATTTTGGGAGTAGCTAAAGGGCAAGTTTTCTAGAGTTTGTGGATAGAACACCAAATGTGAGGTAGTTTACACTTGCATCTTGGATAAAGTTGGTGAAGAGCTGGGGTTGTGGCTTAAGAACTAGAGAATAGCTTGGTGGATCTAAGGGTACAAGTATGGATTCTTCTTGGTGTTCTTATTGAGTCGTGGATCTAGACTAGCTAGAGTTTGGATTGGATCTTGAGGGATCTTGCAAAACTATTATTGTATTTGGCCCTAACTCGAAAGGCCTTATAGTTGGGCATATTGCATGTAATTAGTTATATCTACGAATAAAGAGTTGTGATTTGGTATTAGATATTGCATTGTTATTATCTTGTGTTGTATTTCTACTATGTGGTTATTTGGTGGGGGCTAGGACATCTCCTTTGGGGATTCTCTTGCCTTGCACTGCATCAAGTGGTATCAGAATGAAGGTTGTTCATGAGCGTGTAGATAAATTGCCAAAGTTGTGGTAGTTTTCACTAGGACTTGGGTTGGAGAAGTAGATCTGAGAAGATCTTAATCTGGTGGTGGATTTTCTTTTTGGAGTCCTAGATCTCTTGGTTGTGAGGTGGCAGATCATGGTTCTAACTTACAATTGTAGAGGGCTTGTAGATGGATTGATGGATGCAAAGATGGAAGACTAATCTTGTTGAGGCATGATTGTAGAGAATTTATGGATTGCAGATCCATGTTCTTGGACTTATGATTTGGTTTTTGATTATTTTTGCAAGGTGGCAAGTTGTAATTTGACTTGCAAACAATTTAGTTTTATCACAAGGAGCATGGGATGAATTTTTTGCAAAGGGTTTGTGAAGATCTTGGAAGATGGATTTGAGAGGATTGGACCCTGAGATGATTGTGAATCTCCATGATATGGTGGAGAGGAGGCTTTTTGAGATGTCTTCTTAGTTTGAAGCTAGCTTGGTTGATCGAGTTAAGGATGAGGTGAGGAAGGAATTCTATGGATTTTTGTGGAGTTGGAGTCTTCCAATCCAGAAGAGAGTTGTCTGGTCAGTTAAGAGACCTATTCATGAGAGAAGATGGCATAGCAAGGTTGAGATTGGTTTTGTTGATCAATTTATGGAGTCTGATATAGAACTTGTAGAGAAACTTGAGGCTATTGCTGAGGATATTCCTAACCTTTTTTATGTTGAGATGGAGATTGGTTTTCATAATTAGTTGGTTGAGTCTGACATGGAGAATGCAAAGCACTTCATCAGAAGTGATTTGGTTATTGTTGGTGGTGAGTTATGTGTTGTAGAGAATCTTGTTGTGAGAAAAAAAGATTGCTAGTGTTGTGACTTTGGCATGTGTTGATGGAGATCTACATATTGCTGCTAATGTGTATTTTTTTGCTTCTTGTGGATTCACTAGTTGTTGATGTGGAGCATTAGGTTCAGTTTGTTCCTGGGAGTGAGCATGCTGATTGGCTGGTTGAGATTCTAGTTTTTGATAGAATGATGCAAATGTGGATGATTTGCATGTTGGTTTTCTTGTCTCTATTGGAGTGGAAGCCTTTGGTGAAGATGAAGATGGTTGTTGATCTTTCTTTAGGCATCAAAGTATGGGACACACTTTTCTATTTAGTTGGGGAGTTTGATGTAGGAGCAACCTTGCCATCACATTATCCCAGTGATTTTTTTGGTTGCTGTCGAGTTACAACAATGTTCGAGTACATGTAATTGTGTAGTTTAAGCTAAGTTAAGGTTATCCCATGTCATGTTAACACTTGGGTTAGCATGTTATCCCATCTCACTCTGTAGTGTGTGCCAAGTTCCACAGGGTATGCTGAGTCATTCTTCATGTGCTGAGTGATCTTCATGTGTCGAGTGGTTTTTCATGCATCAAGTTTTCCTATTAATGCCAAGTGTTAGCAGTTTGGACTTGTTTTTTGCATTTTTGGTGTGAGCTGACTTGTGGGATTTATTTCGATCGTGACATTTTTTATTAGATCTTGTCTTGGGATGTGTGCAAATCATTGTTGGTGAGCCTTTCTATTTTGTAATATTCTAGAATATTTTGTAAGCTATTTTGGCATGTATAAATAGGGTGATTTGGCTTAGAGTTTAGAAGTATTTTTTAGAGGGGCAATTTTGGGAGTAGCTGAACGGATAGTTTTCCTGAGTTTGTGAATAAAGAACCAAATGTGAGGTAGTTTGCAATAGGATTGTGATGGAGTTGTGAGTGTGTGGACAGAGCATCGAATGTGAGGTAGTTTACACTTGGATCTTTGATAAAGTTGGAGAAGAGTGAGGGCCGCAGCTTGAGAAACAAAGTATAGATTGGTGGACCTAAGGGTACAAGTGTGGATTCTTCTTGGTGTTCTTATCTAGTTGTGGATCTGGACTAGCTAGGGTTTGGATTGGATCTCGAGGGATCTTGCAGAACTGTTAATGTATTTGCTGTTGTATTTTTCCCTAACCTGGAAGGCCTTACAGGTAGGCATATTATAGGTAATTATTTATATCTATGAATAAAGAGATGTTATTTGGTATCAGATATTGCATTGTTAATATCTTGCATTGTGTTTCCACTATGTGGTTATTTGCTGCGGACTAGGAGATCTCCTCTGGGGATTCTCCTACCTTGTACTGCATCATGAACTGACCTTCTTTCTTGCTTCAACACTTGAATTTTATTTAATAGATGAAGCTCATAATCCATAGAAATGAGTTGTTGCTTCAATTTAGCTATCATCTAGTCTCATCTTGTGAATTTTTCCTTCCCTCTTCTATTTCACTCCAATTGGATCTCCTACCATGAAATCTTCAGATGACCCTTCATTTTTTCCTTTGCAAACTTGACTCTATCTGAATCTTCAATATTTTTATATTCAAAGTATTCCTCCAATTCATTGACCTAATCAATTAATTTCTCTAAGTTAAGCTTTCCCAAAAGTGTGGAACCTCAAACTTAGTTATTTTCCCAATCTTGAAAATGGCCCTAAAATGCCTCTCATCTTCTAGGCTTAAAATTGTCTCTTCTTCAACATTTTCTTCTTCTTCTTCTTCTTCTTCTTCTTCATTCTCACTTTCATCTCTTATGACAAGATTTATTCTTCTATGCATTTGTTCTTCCAACATTTGGAATTTTTCTCTGTAGGGCTCTAAAACCCTTTGGTGTACCACCTATAAATATTCCACCATGCTCTCTTTGTGGAAGCATTTCCATGCTTTTTTTGAAACCCTCATGCAAATTTCCTCATAATTAGAGATATGTCCACATCCTTAGCCCAAACCATGGTCTTGGTAAAAGCTTTCTCTAAATCGGCAATCTATTTACACATAGGAACTCTTGCTCTGTTACCACAAATGAAGGTGCACTCTAATTGTTAGGATAAACCACAGACATAAATAACAATTACATGAAAATATAAACAATATCATAAAATAATAAATAGCACATAAGAGAACACAAGACCTTAACATGGATCATCCAATCCCTGGTCTATGTCCACCAAACAACAAGTCCAATATTATTATGATCTAGTGATTACAACCTAATTACAATCTGTAATCCCTTACAACTCAATACTGCTACAAGAAGTAATTATCACATCACACCTTATGAAAATATCTAACCCTAAGCTCTTTTATACAATTATTTTTGCCACTTGAGGCTTAAATAATAGTTACAACATGTCAGTTTGATAATGCCGATATAATAGTCGAGGAATTATTGAGTATGTATAGTACTTCCTTGATTACTCACCACAAAATAACACTAATACCACTTAATAAAGGGTACTCCACTTCATACCACAACAAACAACATAAATAGAGAATGACACAAATTTTGAGAAAGAAATTTGGGTTTCTTATTATTGTTGCAAATGTGGAATTACAAAATTACAATATGCTAACCCACATGAGTGCCTTCCTTACAATAGTTTGCAAGACATAGCTATAACTATCACCCATAATTTTCCTAGAAAACCTATGAGCCTTCCTTTTATAAGAATTTTTAACTACCCAAGAAGGTTGTCGACGCTAAGCCCTACCTCTTAAGGCTGACCAACATCATATAATATTATTTCATTACACTTTATAACATAAGATCGACTCAAAAAAAATTACAAATTAGATTTTTAGATGGGTCCAATTTTTGCAGACCATAACTAGAAAATCGTTGACCCTATGTGCGATTATAACCTCATTTTGGAACCCCAAGCTAGCGAGCTGCAATGGTTGATGGCGCAAGTGTCCATTGGTCAAGGTTTTGCCTCATTTTTGAGTCATTTATGCTTTCATCATTGGACATGAAGTTTGGATAGCCAAGATTCATACCAAAAATTTGTAATGACTACACCAATACATATGATATAAAAAAAACTTAACTACCACACTAATTTATCAAAGATGAATCTCCAGATATGAGATTAGAACAAAGTAAGCACATAATACTAACTTACTAAAAATAGAAAGCTCCCACAAATAGAAACTCTATACAAGAATAACCCTTATTAAAAACAATTTTTTTTGAAAAATTAGAAATAGAAATATTTTTCCATGATGCTAGATTACTCTTACACCTAGGATGCTCCTACATCATTGTATGTAATTGGCTCCTAACATAGTCTTATCCTTTGAAAAGGAAATTTTATATTAATGCATCATTTTGTGGGCATGATTCACATAGAGGAAGTCCCTTTGAAAAAGGGTTTCCCTATTTAACAAATATTGTGTCATTGTGCATGGTTTTTATCCTATATTTTTTGCATCTATTGGTTATATGTTAGTAATTTGAGAAAGTTTATTAAATTTGTTTAAAAGAACACAACTAATTCAAACAACCCCCCCACCCCATAACTCCCTTCTAACAATGGTTTTGGTGGACTTTACTTTCTAACAATATCCTCTTACAAGGAATATTTATAGTACTACATCATTTTGTGGGTACCAACCCCACCAGGGTTTTCCATTTGTGAAAGTGTTTCCCTAGTTAATGACTCATTGTGTCATTGTGTGTGTTCTATCTCTTACCATTTTTTATATTATTTTTTATTAATGTTTAATAAGTTTGATTTAAATTATAGTTTTCATACAACTAATTCACCCCCACTCCCCACCCTCTTAGTTGTATTGGTGGACTTTACTTTTTTGAAATCTTCCAAATCCAAACTGATCTAATGGACTATTTTATGCACTATATTTGGTATACAAATAACTCATAGATATCAAAAATTCTTGTAAAGTGACTAATTTACAATGTGTCCAAGACTAAAATTAAATAAGTTTTGATCAATGATAATTTTAGCATGTATAACTAATCACTCTTATGAATAGTATGTAGATCTAATTCATTATTTTATCATGTGATTATTACCAGTAATTTTTCCTTTTTGGGGGGCATATCATAATGAATTTTTTTAGAGTGCATATATTCTTTGTTAAAGGCATTAATATAGTTAAGTAATTTTTGACCACTTTAATGTTGGGACATACACCCAGCTCTAGATTTCATATTTTGCACAAATGTACACAATAATTCAATGCAACCTCTCTTATGGATAGATAAGGATACAATGAGTTCCTTGTGTTCATTGTTTTATTGTATCCCTTAAAAGAAAATAATATTTTCATTAGAAACTAATCCTTCTTTCTTGGTCCCTATGGAGAAAATGTATTTTCTTAGGCCTAATCTCTTATTTTATCTCTAAGGAGACAATGCTTTCATTAGGCATGATTAGTTTTCTTGATTCTTTTGGATACAATAATTTACCTAAGCTTGATCATTCTATTTTCCCATCCATTAATGGAGATAGATGATTCCTTAAGGACTAATCATTTTTGATGGATTATTTAGTATATCGGATCTTTGCTAACATTGAAACCCATACTTTATAGTACATTACTCTAGGTGGTCCAAAGACATAAAATTACTTAATTGGATAGTGATAATGATTCTCTTTCTCTCTTTTTATAACTTCTGAGTGATGCCTTTCTTATCATTGTCTCAACTTTGACTAACACTCAAGTAACTTGGTAGATTGATATTTATGTCTCCTTTATATTGATAAGATAGTTCTTACACATTGTCATGTTTAATTGTGAGCATTATTTTGTCTCATAATCCCAGTAAAGTGAGGATTAAATTATGTATAGTACTAAAAAGATAGCACCCATAATTTCTTCTTTCAAAATATATTGCAGCCTATTTTAGTGAACTTTCAAGGTCCAAATGTCTATTAGGCTTGATCCTTGTGACCTAAGTTTTCTCTTTTGATTTTTATTTAATATCTATGACATCTCCATGAATTTTGAGCATAGTTTACCACAGACACATTTCCAACAGTGGCATGTCCCCTGGTTTGTGGCTCAAGTGTTTCCAGATCATGATATTGGGGTCATCTTCTATGGTTTCAAATTGAGATTTGTATGGATCAAATTTGAACCTTGGATTAAGAAAGTGAAGAACTAAGGAATATCCTCCCCCATAATTTTGTATGAATCAATTAAGTGCAGTCTAATAAGAAATCAAGTTTGAGTTAGCCATCATGTAATCATGAGATTGAGTAATTGATTTCATGATTTGAAAGTGAGAATCTAGTTCAAGATCCTTAAGTAACCATTTCTACAAGATCTATTAAATAAAAGGAAATATTATCCAATTGGCACAAGTCTCTCTCTCATGATGGCCAATTAGAGGACTTCTTAATAACACAAGAAGATCCATTAGTTCATTCTTCTCTCCCATTCCTTACATGTAGTTATGAAGCATGTTTAAAATTTAGATATTATACTAAGAGCTTTATATCAATACATCTTTATGGAATCTTTGATCCTACATCAAATTCCAAGATTAACTCTTTCAATTTTGAGCTCATTCAAGCATCCATGTGGATTTGAGTGATTTCTACATCCCATCATAGGGGCTTATACAATGTGAACCAAGTATTTTCCTTCTTACATAATTTCCTTAAAATATTTTCCATAGAATTTGAAGGATGATTCTTAAACAAGGGTTTGAATAAGGAAAACACCTTCTCACAATATTTTCCTCATTTTTATGTGTATAAGAAGAGGTTATGGAGAAATTAGATCTTTTTGGGTGAGATCAAGTTTCAAGATATATGAAAATTTCCTCCCAAAGTGTCAGTAATATGTCTCCATAGCCAACCTATACCTAGGGACACATTTCATTTTATCCTGTCCCTATTGTTTTTGGTTAAACCTTCACAAACATGTGCATTCTATCTTTTTATTTAAAATTTAATTGGTTTAATGTCAATATAAACTCATATTAGTCTCTTTTGATTACATTTTTAGTGACTTGTCTATTAGATCGATTAAAGCATTTCCCATTTCATTACTTGGTGAAGGACATAACTTGTTCCCAATTTTTTTTAGAATCTCCTTTTGAGTCTATTGGGGATATTTCCTTCCTAATATACAAATAATGAAATGGGAAAGCAATTAACTTCTAGTTCATTTAATGTTGCACTACACTTCCCATTTATTAATGTATTATCATTGCACCACTACATAAATAGACATCAATTTTTAATTTGTGAATTAAATTTTCAATATTTACTAATAGAAACTACTGATTGGATGAGGCTTGATGAAATTTATTTGATCTTTTTTTTGGAAATTTTTTCTACATGTTATCTCCATAAAATGTACCAAAGAGGATACCAACCATTTTAGCTAACTCTGAATGACCAATTTACTTTCTAATCTTCAAATCCAAGATATATTCATCTATGTTTTGTACTCATGGTTCTAAAATTTAGCTTTTAGCTCTTAATTATGAACATATACAAGAAATTAAATTTGGTTAGTTATATAGGGATTTTCTCAAGTAAAACATAAAATCTTAACCAACCCTTGACACTGGAATGATGGATACAAAGAGATTGTTTCTTTCACTATGAAGAGGTTATATGTAAAGTAAAATATTAAATTACAACAATATTCATTTTTCATGATCTTATTTCCTTAAATCTTGATATAAGGATAATGATGATGATAGTTAAGATTTTTCAATGTATTCACTCATGGAAGAAACACATACTCGATCAAGGACATAAAATTTGACTACTTGTACTCACTCTAAAACTTAATTTTATTTACTAAATTTAAAAAAAAAATTGTATGATACATATACTTTTATGTATGTCTTCACTTATTGATGAAACACATCAACATGATCATTGGCACAATCTTTGCTACTTAAATTTATAGTCAAACTATATTTGACTTTAATATGAATAAAGTATTACTATTTTTAATATAATTAAAGAAATTTTATTTTGTACGGTGATTGTTCTTATCAAATTTTACTTTATGTATTATCTACACCTTTGGTATACTTATAACACTATCATACTCCACATCCTCCATTGTATAATAGAGGATTATACACCTTGTTAGCATGAATTTTGATGGCATTCCTTTGGGGGAGTATCCTAAGCATTTCTAGAGTACTTGGAGAGATTGTTAATATGATTGACATGTTGCATTCATCATTATGTTTGTCAGTGATGTCAACATAGCAACGTTTATGTGAATATTGACAAAGTAACAAATAGAGAATGAGGTCATACAGATAGAATATTGATGTTCAGGTCAAGCATAGTTAAGGATGTGTTCTATACTATGCCTTAATGAAGTGGTTAAGTGTGCATCAAGAAATTTGAAGATATGCATAAGATATGCTTGATTTACAAAGGCTAGTATACATATAGAGTATTTGAGAAGTAGTTTTTAATGGTTAGATAATACCTCCTAACATAGATAGAATCTTGATATGCAATGTTAGACAATGATAGTAGACAACCCATTGATGGTGTCAGCGAGTGCACAAGGTCTAAGGTTGCATGCGTGAGAAGTTGTAAAGAATGTGAGTTGATAGTGCTCAGTAATTGTAATATCTTAATGAGGTCATATTATAATCAATTGGGAAAGCCTCAAGGCCAAATCAAGGAATTTTTTTAAGGACATTCGATAAAGGAAGGATACTTTCCTTGATTGGAAATATGCATGATGTGTGGATTGTGCAAACAAGAGTAGAGTATTTGGTAAATGCGAGTAAGTGATTTAAGGGATTATTGGATGCAAAGTCAGTGATCTGGTAATAAGATTAGGATAGAGGATTTTTCTAGCTAACAAGACAAAGAAAGAGGAATTAGAAGTACCAATTATTCTATTATTCTACAAGGAGTAATACGTAGATTAGTTAGACAGTGAGTTTTGTGATCTTTCCCATGAAGCTATTTGGATAGTGGGACCACCTGCCTTCTACAAATCTTAAAAGTGTTGGCACAAATCCTAATAGGGTTGGAATATCCTAATAGAGATTCAAAGTCTCCCAACAAGGACTGATATGCACTAAATGTATCTTGTTGAATCCTAACAAGGTCCATCCTCTAACAAGGAAGATTTATATTAGTACATCATTTTGTGGGTATCATTCCCACTAGGGTTTTCCCTTTGATCAAAGGTATCACTGGTTAGCATATCTAGTGTTATTATGTATGACTATCTTGTTATGGTTGTTGATTATATTTCTCACATGTTTAAGGATCAATATGGTTGATAAATATTCTAATAGTTGGAGGTGAAGTTTGAATGTCTAGAGAAAGAATGTAATAAGATAAAGTTGTTGGAATTATGATATATTTGTCATTAGTGCAAACACTTATTCGGTTCTGAATGCTTACCGAGCTCATCACTTAGTCTATAGTATATACCAAGAATTCAGTGGTTACCTTATAAGTTCAACAGGTAAACAGTTCTCAACAAGCATTCTAGTGGTTATCAAGTGAATGGGCAGTTCAACAGTGTTCACCGAGAAAAGCAAGGTAAATGAAGAACTCAGTGTTCACCGAGAAAACCAAGGTAAATGAAGAACTCAGTGTTCACCGAGAAAAGGAAGGTAAATAAAGAACTCAGTGTTCACCAAGCACAGGAAGGTAAATGAAGGAATCAATGTTCACCGAGCATAGCAAGGTAAACGAAGAAGTTAGCTTTTACCGAGTGACACTATATCTACTAAGTCACCAATGGTTACCGAGTCCCAAGCAATATTGTGTGGCTAGTATGAACCGAGCCTCTACTTCTATCGAGTGCATGATGATGTCGAGTAATATAGTAGATGCCGAGTATCAAAAGGTCACCAAGTCAGCTTGAGGAACCTGAGTTTTCTACTATCTGGCCGACTCACTAATGTTTTGTTCACTTATGTTTTAGTCGACCTTGTAGTTGTAAATATTGGAATGGTATATATGAAATGTATGATATCATTTGTAGATTAGTATGATGTGTGGAAATAAGAGTAATATTCGCATATGAAGAAGGTATTGATATATTTTGAGAAAAGTAAAAGTGAATCAGCAGCAAAATAAAAGGGAATATAGCAAGGTCAACATAGGAGCAAAAAAGTTATACCTATCACATCAGGTGATCAATGCAACAAGGATCTTATCAGAAAATAGTTGTAAGCAGATCCACTATTTCATCCTAATAGGTGAATCAGTTCATAAATCCTTTAATCGGGTGGACCTAACAGTCTCTTTGTAAATCTCCTAACAGAGTGCATACTTCATTGTATGTTTGTAAATCCTCTAATAGGGTGGATCTAGAATTGCTCCTAATAGGGAAGATTGTTAGGAACCTGTGTGTTCCTTCTGTTTATTTTGTTAGAGTAGTGTTGTTAGACGCATATGCTTTGTAAGTCATCCCGTGAGTATATTTTATTATCCCACATGCATAGGTAGTATTACTTTTCTAGATCGTACTCAGTATATAAGAATAGGTTGAGGCCCTTGATGGGCACAGACGAATTTATTGTATTGAGCTTGCTCAAAGGAGGTTACCCCCTCGAAGTGGCCTGCGATCAGTAGATTCATTCTGAGTTCTGCTATCACTTTGTATTCTGTTATTTCGAGCATTCTCACGATATTTCTATAAGGAGGTTCATCACATCTGGTATCAGAGCACTCTCTTGGGCTCGCTGGGTGGAAATTACATCAAATTTTTTTTCTGTCGTGGCCTTCAGGTTCCTCTCACTTCTAATATCTCTTGTTATTGCAATAACTCTTTTCAGTTGTTCTGTCTGTGAGTGAATTTTTCTAAGTCGACTGTTCAAAAAAAAAAAAAAAAAAAAAAAAAAAAAAAAAAAAAAAACCTTGCTTTATGGTTGTTACGCGTACAGGAGCAAAAATCATGGAAGAAGAAATGGCATCCCTCAAAACCAAACTTCAAGATCTGGATGACAAAATTCTGGGTCTTAACTTTCAGCAGTCAGCCATGAGCCGAAACCATTCAGGAGATACTGGGTCCTCTTCTGGCAATTTCTGTGGACCAAAGCTTGATTTTCCACGCTTCGATGGTTCTGATCCGACTGGATGGATCTATAGGGTAGAGCAGTATTTCAGCTTGCATAATACTTTGGATAACCACAAAGTCCCCCTTGCATCTTTTCATTTGGAACATGAAGCTCTTCAATGGTTCCGTTGGTACATCAAGGCTAATGTAGGCCCAACATGGAGAGAATTGTGCACCCTCATTTTGGAGCGCTTTGGCCCTAGTTCCTTTGATGATTTCACAGGAGCACTCACTAAACTGCGTCAAACAGGCACTGTAAGAGAATACCAGACAGAGTTTGAAAAATTAGCTAATCACACAGAGGGCTTGTCTGATGAATTCTTCCGTAGTTGTTTTGTCAGTGGTCTGAAGGATGCACTTCGCTCAGAAGTCAAAATATTTTGACCTACTACAATGATGGAAGCCCTTGGGTTGGCTAAGTTAGCGGAAGACAAGATTAGTGCTCTACAACGCTCCAGATCTAATTTTGTTCCATTCAGAAATACAGGTTCTCACAACCCTCCAGTCATACCAGCTCCCAGAACTACTCCGATCAAGCACTTGTCTGAAACAGAGATGCGAGTCAGGCGAGACAAAGGGCTTTGTTATAATTGTGATGAGAAATGGTCTCGGGGCCATAGATGTGTTCAGCAAAAGCTCTATCTCTTGGATGTGGATTCTCCACCGGAATTGGAAGAATATGTAGATACTCAGGAAACAGTGGATGATGAGGTTGAGCCTCACCAGCCTGAACCTCCTTCACCAGAAGCTCCACCAGAGATATCTGTCCATGCTTTGGCAGGAGTCACTACTCCACAAACCATGTGGGTCCAGGGTTTCTTCAAGAAGATCCCTCTTACTATACTCATTGATTCTGGTAGCACTCATAACTTCATTGATCCACGAATAGCCAAACAGGCTGATTGCTTTATCCATCCCTGCTCTAGCTTTGAAGTCATGATTGCCAATGGGGGCACTTTACCTTGTAAAGGGAAATGTCGCAATGTGCGTCTCTCTATTGGCGATTATAACATGCACTCTGACATGTTTGCCTTACCCTTAGGTGGCTGTGATGTGGTTTTGGGTGCCCAATGGTTACGCACTCTTGGCCCCATTCTCTGGGATTTTGCTGAACTTTGGATGCAGTTTTCAGCCGAGGGGCACCAACACACTTTGAAAGGCTTACAACCAGGGTCTCTCAGCATCATCAGTTCACACCGTATGGAAAAACTTCTTAAGAAGAATTCACATGGTGTCATCGCTCAGCTCCATTCCATTCAGATGCAGCCATCAGCAGTCTCTAGCACTCCTGCCGATCTCCAACACATTTTGGACAAGTATTCTGGTGTATTTGCTGAACCTGTGGGATTACCTCCTTCTCGTCCAGAGGACCACCGTATTCAGCTCCTTCCTGGCAGTGTTTCGCCCAACATCAGGCCCTACCGCTACCCATTTCATCAGAAGACCGAAATCGAGATACTTGTCCGTGACTTACTGAAGCAAGGTATTATTCGCCCTAGTACTAGTTCCTTTTCTTCTCCAGTTCTGCTTGTTCGCAAAAAAGATGGGTCATGGCGAATCTGCATTGATTTCCGAGCACTTAATCATCTCACTATAAAGGACAAGTTTCCCATTCCAGTTGTTGATGAACTTCTTGATGAACTTCATGGGGCTCATTTTTTCTCCAAGTTAGATCTTCGTTCTGGGTATCATCAAATTCGGGTTAATGAGGAGGATATCCCTAAAACTGCCTTCCACACACATGATGGTCACTATGAATTTTTAGTCATGCCCTTTGGCCTCACGAATGCTCCTTCAACATTTCAGGCAGTGATGAATAACATATTTCGGCCATACCTCCGGAAATTCATTCTGGTCTTCTTTGATGATATCCTCATATATAGCAAAACTTGGGCTGAGCATCTCCATCATCTGGAGCTTGTCTTGCAACTTCTCTCTGATCATCAACTCTGTGCAAAACTATCTAAATGTGTGTTTGGCCAGGAGGAAGTGGAGTATCTCGGGCATATTGTTGCACACCATGGAGTGCGGGTGGATCCTACAAAAATAGATGCCATGAAAACTTGGCCGCATCCTAAAACTCTCAAGAGCCTTCGGGGTTTTTTGGGGTTGACTGGCTACTACCGCAAGTTTGTCAAAGATTACGAGAAAATTGCAGCACCATTGACAGCTCTGTTAACAAAAGGATGCCTTCTCCTGGACCCCTGTTGCTGAGACTGCATTTGAACAACTGAAACAGGCTATGTGCAGTACACCTGTTCTCGCAATGCCAGATTTTTCCAAACCCTTCACTATTGAGAGTGATGCTTGCGGCAATGGATTGGGTGCTGTTCTCCTGCAAGATGACCATCCTATTGCGTTCACTAGCAAAGCCCTCTCTGGTAAGAATCTAGCCCTCTCTACTTATGAAAAAGAAATGATGGCTATTTTGCATGCTGTACAGAAGTGGCGGCCATACCTCTTAGGGAGTCATTTTTGCATCAGAACCGATCACCAAAGTCTGAAATACTTCCTGGAACAACGGGTATCCTCTCCTACACAACAGAAATGGGTCAGCAAACTCATGGGGTATGATTATGAGATCACCTACAAGAAGGGTAAGGAGAATATTGTGGCAGATGCTCTTTCTCGCACACTTGATAATCAAGCTTCCCTTTCCGCTATTTCTATGCCCATTCCCAATTGGTTAGCGTCTGTTCAGCAGGGCTATGACAGTGACTCTTCTTTATCTCAAATCATTCACCAGCTAGCCAATAATCCTTCTGCTATACCACATTACTCTTGGGATGGTGCTTCTCTTCGATACAAGGGTCGGCTAGTGCTTCCTCAGAACCCAGCTCTACATCAGGCTATTTTTTATGAACTCCATGCTTCTCCTTCAGCAGGGCACTCAGGCTTCCTCAAAACTTATGAGTGAGCAAGGAGAAACTTCTTTTGGAAAGGGATGAAACAGACGATTCAACAGATGGTGGCTGAATGTGATACTTGCCAACGCCACAAGGGTGAAATGACCCTCCTTCCTGGCTTGCTTGAACCATTGCCCATCCCTACACGGATTTGGACTGATATTTCTATGGATTTCATTGAAGGGCTTCCTAAATCCGGTGGCAAGACAGTGATCTTGGTTGTGGTTGATCGTCTCTCGAAATATAGTCATTTTTGTGCCCTCAGCCACCCCTATACTGCCTCCTCTGTTGCACAAATCTTCATGGACCAGATATTTCGTCTTCATGGACTCCCTTCTTCCATTGTCTCTGATCATGATGCAACTTTTACCAGTCATTTTTGGACTGAACTGTTTCAGAAAACTGGCACCAAACTGAAGATGAGTTCGGGCTATCACCCACAAACTGATGGTCAAACTGAAATTGTCAATAAATGCTTGGAAACTTATCTTCGTTGCTTCACTTCCGAACAGCAACATCAGTGGGCCAAGTGGCTCCCTTTAGCTGAATGGTGGTACAATACCTCTTACCACACTGCCTCTAAAATGACTCCATATGAAGCAGTCTATGGTCAGGCACCTCCAGTGCTCCTTCCCTACACTCCCAACAGCTCACCAGTCCAGGAAGTTGACATAGTTCTCCGCAGCAGGGATCAGATTCTTCATACCTTACAGGATAATCTTCACATGGCCCGTAATCGGATGAAACAGCAAGCAGATCAACACCGTTCTGAGCGCTCATTTCAAGTTGGGGATATGGTTTTTCTTCGTCTACAACCATACAAACAATCCTCCCTAAAGATGAAAGGGCGTCATAAGCTGGCCCCAAAATTTTATGGGCCTTATAAGGTTCTACAGAAGATTGGTTCAGTTGCTTATAAACTGGAACTTCCTCCTTCTTCCCGCATTCATCCAGTCTTTCATGTTTCTTGTCTAAAGAAAGTTCTGGGTACCACTGTCAGAGCACAAACTACTCTCCCTGAAATGGATACGGAAGGATCCATTATCCTGGAGCCGGTGGTAATCATTGACCAGCGCACTCGCCAGCTTCGCTCTCGCTCCATCTCTGAGGTCTTGATTCAGTGGCATGGCATGCAACCAGAGGATGCTACCTGGGAACCCCTTCTTCAGATTCAACAACAATTTCCACACCTTAAGCTTTGAGGACAAAGCTTTTTTCTAAGGGAGAGGGGATGTTAGGAACCTGTGTGTTCCTTCTGTTTATTTTGTTAGAGTAGTGTTGTTGGACGCATATGCTTTGTAAGTCGTCCCGTGAGTATATTTTATTATCCCACATGCATAGGTAGTATTACTTTTCTAGATCGTACTCAGTATATAAGAATAGGTTGAGGCCCTTGATGGGCACAGACGAATTTATTGTATTGAGCTTGCTCAAAGGAGGTTACCCCCTCGAAGTGGCCTGCGATCAGTAGATTCATTCTGAGTTCTGCTATCACTTTGTATTCTGTTATTTCGAGCATTCTCACGATATTGCTATAAGGAGGTTCATCACAAAGATCACCAGAAGTGATCATTGTAAGCCTTAACAGGCCAACTTTATACTGCAGTATTGAAGTTTTGTGGGTATCATCCCCACCCCAGTTTTACTTTCTATTTTTGAAGGTTTCTGGGTCACCAAATCTTTATGTACATGTGCAATGAATGTTTGTTTCTTCAGTTATGCAGTAGTTTAGATGAATGAATGGTGAATGGTTAAAATATTGAATAAGATAAAAGTTTTATAAGTTACTGATTCTCAGTAACCTAGCTTATCTTGAATATTTCCAACAATTGGTATCAGAGCTTTGTGGTTCTCAGGATAAAGTTTGATAGCTTGAGCAAAGATCAAGAACAACGGAGATATTCAGAATTGACAAATCTATTGAAAATGAAAAACTAGATCTAGAAATGGCCATGGCTCAACTCAAAGAATCAAAGGAGCATCTTTCTCAATCTCTAAAAAGAAGGAAGGAACTTGCAAGACAAATGAATGATCATCAATATGTTGAAGAAAATATTGAAGACCTTTTACCATCAAGCAGTTCAAATGAAGGTAATGAAGCAATCAAGGAACTCCTAGCTAAAAATGGTTCTCTGTAGGAAGAAGTAAGGAAGCTTAAAAGAGAACAAGAAATCCAATCCATCAGGCTATGTGAAGTGTTGGAATAGAGAAACAAGGTAAATGAAGACCTGGAGGTAAGAAATAATCAATTCCTTCAGCATGAAAATATTGTAGGTCAACTATCTAATGCAAATGAAGAAGTTATGAATCTAAGATCTGAGAATGAAAGTTTAAGAAATGATTTAATCATTGAAAGAAAAATCAATACAAGCTTACAAAGTGATCTAAGATCTGAGAGACAAATGAATGAAAGCTTGGAAAATGAGTTGATCACTAAAAGGCAAGTCAATGAAAGGATGATGAAATCTCAAACAGACATCAACCAATTGAATCAACAACATGAGCAGAATCTTCATAGATAAAAAGGTAAAGCTGGTCTTGGATGCAAGGAAGAAGGTGAATCTTCCAAACAAGGTGCCTAAGGGAATCAAAGACCCACTTGCAATCACTGTGGCAAGATAGGTGATACATCAAACAAATGTTGGAGTAATGGAAAAATAAAATTCAATGGAAAATGCTTCAACTGGAATTAGCATGGTCACGAAGCCAATGAATGTAAAGAAAAACCAAAATTTGAAGGCAAATGTCACAAATGCAAGAAACATGGTCACAAGGCATTCCAATGGAGATCCAAATCATTCAATCCAGCTGAACAACTTGTCAAAGAAATCTTTGGATGGGACTACAATACTTGGTGCAGATGTCATTATTGTGGAGAATATGGACATGTTGGCAAAGACTGCTTAAGGCATCACTTGAGGAAAAGAGACACAATAGTAAGATGTTATACATGTACATAACTTGGTCATATAGCCAAGAATTGCATGAATATTGAAAGAATTGAAGATGAAAAGAAAGCTAAAGCTGATAACATTCAGAAGCAGATGAGACAACAATGGATTCCTAAATCTACCAAGCAAGACAGTTCAAATGATGGTTATGTCACTCAAGAAATGGGTGACTCCACCATTTCCAATTAGATGTAAGAAGAATCAAGAACTACATCATCAAGCCATATCTCAAGCAGTTCTAGAGTGAAAGAGTGCAAATGATCAAATCAGTATTTCAGGTTCAAGAACCAAAGGAAAGTTATCGTTCACCATGTTGCATTTATCGAGCAAGGTTGGTTAAAGACTTTACCGAGCTAGGTCGGGAGTATCAAAGATTTTGTTTGATCACCGAGTTGCAAAGCTTTACCGAGTAAAGCGATGATAGACTCGCAAGCACTATGTCATCTCATCTACCTTCTTACTGAGCATTAATGACAACATTTTCATCAAAAGGGTAGAATTCGATTTCATTTTTCATCGCGACTTAAGAATACTCAGAGCTAAAAGATTTCCAGTGAATCCAGAGCAAATCCCAAGCAATTCCAAGCAAATTTTAAGCGAAGAATTTGTTCAAGATTTTCTTATATTTACCGAGCAGCTATGGCATCCACAAGCACCAGTAGCAGCAAGGCGAAAAGAGTTTCAGAGATGTTAGTAAAGGGTATAGAATGGAAAGCGCCAAATTTCAAGATTGTTTCGGCCATTGCAGAATCTCTCGATCCAACTAGAGCTCAATCACAAATACCCCCTAAGGTACTTCTTATCAATGATATTCATACTCATTTCAAATGTTCTATTCAAGAAATCAGAAACCTAGAAATAGACAATCCCCTAAGTGAAATGAGTGTAGATAGCTCTTTGAAACCTGAATTCAAACATCTTGAAACCAAAGGATTGACTCATATCTCACATATGCCTAGAAACTTCCAAACCAAATGGATTAGGTATATCTTGAGTTAGGTACATAATGGACAATTATGGTTAGAGCAGCCAGTGCTAATCACTAAGAAAATGATTCACAAAATCACGAGTCTCCCTATGCTCAGCAAAGCCAAAACCACCAAAACCCTAAGTCGAGAAGAGTTACAAAGGCAAACACTAGTCGAATGGGATGGTAGAGGTTTAAAGGTAAACACTATATCTGATGTTGAACTAAGATTTGACATTCATGTAATTGCATACAAATTATACAGTTCCAGTAGATTGAATAGTGTACCTTGTGAAGCTGTGGATTTAGCCCTCAAGGTTGTAAAGAAAAACCTTGAACTTGATCTGTTCGAGGTATTGCTGAAACAATTGAATAAAAAAATGGATAGTATAAGGACTTCCAAGAATAACTCTTGTAAATTCAATTCTCTATTGATTTGTTTATTTTTCTACATTCAAAAATTCTTTCCATCTAAAGGAACTGTCGTATGGAGAAAAGACATTCCAATTTTGTATCAAATAAATGAGTTTATAGCAGAGATGGGTGAAAATTTTGATAGCATCATGGACAACTATTTTGAATATTTCAAGGAGAGGATGAATAACAAGTTTTAGATTCCACCAAAGTTAGTTGAAGATTACAAAGATGATGTATGCTTCATGGTTGACTATGATAAGGTGTACATCCAAGCAGTCAGACCCCGAGTTGCATGGGTAAAACCTCTTCCCTATGAGGTAAATGTTGATGAAGCCAAAAACATCATAGAAGCACTGGTAAATGAGCCAGTAGACCCAAAGAAACAAATTTTTGGAACATATGATGAAGCAAAGGCCAGAATTGAGCTTGAAATCAAGCTACCACAAGCCATAAGCAAAGGTAAGAGGAAGATAACAAAATTGAAAACTGAATCTGGCGCTCTTATGCTAATAGAAGGAAAAGGTGAGGATGAAGGAGATGATGAAGAAGAAGGAGGAGAAGAACAAAAAGAAGAACAAGAAATTGAAGAAGAACCTCTGAAGAAGAAAGGTAAGGTAACAATTACCAAACCTAAAAGGAAGCCTACTGCAGTATTTACCAAAAGGACCAGAAAAGTTAAGCAGGAACTAATATTGGTTAGGCCTGCACCTACATTTGAGGAAAGGCTCAAACAATTGGAAGAAGGATCTGGCATCACAAATTTCAAAGGATTGAAGTTTGAAACTAGAACAAATGCTGAGAAAATGCAGATATAGGAACTGGTACTAAGCAAGATGGGTAAATGGAAATACTCCCTAGACTAGCTTGCCTCCCAAATCTCAAAGGAACTATAGGAGAGATTGCAACTGAGATGGGAGTCAACAACCCAAATGGTAAAAGATATATATGAGCAATCTCTGAAGAATCTTCAACCAAGTCTCACTAGAGCAGAAGTAAAAACTGCAATGAAAAACCATGAAGGCAAAATGATGATCAAATTTTACACATGTTTAATTTTGATCATAGACATTGAGCATGTTGTAAATGATGCTACAAACATGTGGAAAAACATCTATCATCTGCATAAGCCCAGTGAAGACCCAGTAGAAATCAAGGATGATGATAGTAGTGACAGTGAGGACATTGATGGCACTCCATCTATCATAGTTTCACGAGGTGAGCTACATGCATTAATGGGAAAGGACAAGGAGGAAGGAGCTGAAGAGGAAGATAAGGAGGAAGATGATCCAGTAAAAATTGCAACAACAGTCATTGCATCCCTTCCTCACTCTCCACCTAAAACTGTCACATCATCAAGGTTGGAGTTAGATTCAACAGGTTTGATAACATCCACATCAGATTTATCATCTGCACTTGCCTCATCACAGCTCCAGGTATCATCAATGGAAGTGTCTACCACTTCACCTACCGAGTTGCAACCCTCTCCTTCAGTTACCGAGCTAGCTTCCTCAGCTCCATCATCTTTAGTCGGTATAGCAGTAAGTTCCACAATTTTGTTAGCTACATTGGCACCAATTTTTGCACCAGTTAGTCCTCCCATTATAAATATTCTAGCTTGTTCTACAATTTTGTCTGCATTATATGCATCTACTTCAAAACCAGTTAGATCAGCTACTGCATTACTGAGTGTACCATCATTTTTGGGAAATGTTCCAATTTTTGATCCAATAAATACTCCTATTGGCAATCAATCCTCAAGTATCCCAGTTTTCACTACTAGTCCTTCCATCTCCACTATTGTGTCTATTCCCAAGGTCAAACCAGTCATCACAGAAGCCAAACAAAAGCAACCATTAAGACTTCTGCTCACTGGAAAAGAAATTCCCAAGGATATTGACTTAGACACAGAGATAGTGATTCCAAAAATTGACTACGAAAATGCTACCATTGAAGAAATGAGGTATGCTAGTCAACTAATAGAGATGAAGGCTACGCATAAGAAGTTAAGGTTTGAAAGGGATAAGGAATACAAAATAATTGAAAATGCTAGGAATATAATTATAGAAGCTATAGGTGTTGAAGTAGATTCTACTCAACACATTTTGATTCAATTAGAAGAGGCTGTAAATAAATTCAATGAGGACACCTCTGGCCAAGAAAAAATGATTGAAAAGGATGAAAGAAAATTTGATAATAACGTGCTTGAGCACATTGCTCAACACATTGCAATAAAATAGTTAGAATTGTCCACAATTTTGGTCAATTTTGAAAATTCTTTTAATAATGTAACTTCACTTTTTGCCAAACTTTGTGATGTTACTGAGTAAACCAAGGAAATCAAAGAAAAATTGAATAAAATTGATGAGGATATGAAGGTCAGTGCCCAAATGCTACAACTTGACCCCAATTCAAGTTCATCCCATCATCTCAAAATTAGATTTTTGTTAGAAAAGTAGGCAGAATTGTTGAGAGAGGAAGCAAGGATCAGATATACATTGATTGACATTCAGAATATGATTCTTCCTATCATGGACACAATGCAGAAACACATTGCCTACTCCAAAACATTGATCCATGACAACAATTTCTTAGTTGCAGGTTATGTGATTGAACTTTCAGCTGAAGTTCAGATAGCACTCTCCACCTGCAAAAATTTGCAAGAAAATTGGGATAAGACTTTGGCTCTTATTCTCAAGGTAAATTCTGAGTTTATCTCTCATTTTGGTGTTTCTATGTAAATACATATTGTTTACTTTGGCATTATTGTCAAAAAGGGGGAGATAGAGTACCAAAAGAAGAGATAGAGACATATGTAAATAAGGAAGCCATGTGTAAAGATAAAGATATTTGCAAATACTATGTGCATATTGTATGGAGGAGATATATGTAAATCATGACATCAAATTTTGCACATAAGCTTTGGCTCATAAGTGTTTTTGTCACTAATGCCAAAGGGGGAAATTGTTGGAATTATGATATATTTGTCATTAGTGCAAATACTTATTCAGTTTTGAATGCTTACCGAGCTCATCACTTAGTCTACAGTATATACCAAGCATTCAATGGTTACCTTATAAGTTTAGCAGGTAAACAGTTCTCACCAAGTATTCCAGTGGTTATCGAGTGAATGGGCAGTTCAACAATGTTCACTAAGCAAAGCAAGGTAAATGAAGAACTCAGTGTTCACTGAGCAAACCAAGGTAAATGAAGAACTTAGTGTTCATCGAGCAAAGAAAGGTAAATAAAGGACTCAGTGTTCACCGAGCACAGGAAGGTAAATGAAGGAATCAGTGTTCATTGAGCACAGCAAGGTAAATGAAGAAGTTAGCTTTTACCGAGTGACACTATATCTACCGAGTCACCAATGGTTACCGAGTCCCAAGTAGTATTGTGTGGCTAGTATGAATCGAGCCTCTACTTCTACTAAGTGCATGATGATGCCAAGTAATATAGTAGATGCCGAGTATCAGAAGGTCACCAAGTCAGCTTGAGGAACCCGAGTTTTCTACTATCTGGCCGACTTAGTAATGTTTTGTTCACTTATGTTTTAGTCGACCTTGTAGTTGTAAATATTGGAATGGTATATATGAAATGTATGATATCATTTGTAGAGTAGTATGATGTGTGGAAATAAGAGTAATATTCGCATATGAAGAAGGTATTGATATATTTTGAGAAAAGTAAAAGTGAATCAGCAGCAGAATAAAAGGGAATATAGCAAGGTCAACATAGGAGCAAAAAAGTTATACCTATCACATCAGGTGATCAATGCAACAAGGATCTTATCAACAAATAGTTGTAAGCAAATCCACTGTTTCATCCTAATAGGTGAATCAGTTCATAAATCCTTTAACCAGGTGGACCTAACAGTCTCTTTGTAAATCTCCTAACAGAGTGCATACTTCACTGTATGTTTGCAAATCCTCTAACATGGTGGATCTAGAAGTCCTACTTGCTCCTAATAGGGCAGATCACCAGAAGTGATCAATATAAGCCTTAACAAGCCAACTTTATACTGCGGTATTGAAGTTTTGTGGGTATCATCCCCACCCCAGTTTTACTTTCTATTTTTGAAGGTTTCTAGGTCACCAAATCTCTGTGTACATGTGCAATGAATGTTTGTTTCTTCAGTTATGCAGTAGTTTAGATGAATGAATGGTGAATGGTTAAAATATTGAATAGGATAAAAGTTTTATAAGTTACTGATTCACCCCTCCCCTCTCAGTAACCTACCTTATCCTAAATATTTCCAACAAAAGTTTGATGGCCCCTTTTGATAAATATAGACCCCATGGGGGTAGGTATGTTGGATATAGATTTCAAGGAAAATATTTGACCAATTAGAGCTAAAAATTTGAAGAATGGCTTACACATTGATAAGTTTATCAAATTAACTTTTTAACATTTCTAAAAAAAATTTGACCTTTTATATCTCACATGTATATCATTCATACATACAATCCAAGTTGGCTTTGTCAATAAATGATAAAAATAACATGGATTTATTGGATGATTTTGAAGATCTAAAATTAGGGGATAAGATTGTAACCATTATCGCCAATGCTTGTTTGTTTGTTTTGATAACAATAGACTATGAATGATTGATTTGTTACGGTGACAAGACTATCGATTTGAATGAATATACAGTTTTATACATGTAAATTCAATATTATATTCACAAAATACAAACTATTTTCATGTTGAACATCTTGACCATAAGTTTTTAGCAGCATAGCACTGTAACTATGAATAAAATAAAAATTCTCAAATAGTTCAATGGAACATTTTAAAAAGAGAGTTAAATATATGTTGGTGATGTTGTGAAACTCCCACTCATTACCCCCCATGTTTCATGGATTCTCTTGAATCCTAAGATAGTACAAAAAAGTAATCATCCACTTACTCATTTCGTAATGAGAAATTTATTGGTTCTCGAGTATATGAAGCTCTATTTTCTAACCTGCCATGAGAAGTGCATGGTGAAAAGTGGTAGAACATAATATTGCACTTTAACTGACTAATAAGGGCCCATTTGGAAAGAAAAAAAGGATAGGAATAGGCATCTGTCTATTCCTAAAATCACTAAATTCTCCCTTTGGGTGCAGCAGGTAGGAATTAGGAATAGGCATACAATGGGAATACATTTTCCATTTTATGCCAAAAAAGAGAGTAATTCAATTCCACCCAAATAGGTGGAATTGGAATAATTATTCCTATTCCACATTTTTACTTTGTTAAAAACTAAAAAATTTCAGGTCCGTGAAGCCTACTCATTTTGTTGGGTGCTCAAACTGTTGTAGCTTTGTTGCATGGCTTCGTCGATTGAGAGGTAGCATTTTGTTCCCTCTAGTTTTATACCCGCTTGCATAGGTCAGAGTAGATGCAGATGTGCCATTTTTGGTTTGTTAAAATGACAACTCTTTGATTTTGAAGCAGGATTAAATTACAGTTTGGGGGTAAACAAAATATCATTCATTTGGGTGAGTTATTTTTGTTGTTTTGCTATGTGTTAGAGGACTCCAGGGTTGATTGATTTGTAGAAAACAAGAGACATCCTCATTCAAATTAAGGTAAACCCACTAAACTTTCATCTTTGTGTACCATTTTATTTTCCTATTTGATAATATGCAATATGCATGTGAACAAAATCTTCGTCTCCATGATAATAAGAAAAGATTATGCCTTTGCTAGACGTCTCTAGCCTGATTATCTCTCCTATCTTCCTTAGCTTTTGAGTTGGGTTTTTGCAAATTTATAGGGTTTTTGAGGGGTTTTGGTCCCTTGACTATTATACAAATAGGTGAGATTTGCATATGTATTTTAGATCTGTGACTCAAGTGTTTGCAAATCCCTAGCATCCTCCAAAGCTTGAAAAATCCTACATAGTTGTAAAGAAAATGAACAGTAAGAAAACCCTTTTCTAGAAAAACCCTCTTCTGCCTAATACCCTATTAAGTGAAAAAATCATGGAGGACTTACTTGAAGAGCCTATGAGATTTCATTTGTGTTAGATAGAGAACACATCTGTGAAAAATGATGTCAACTGCTTCATCAAGACTTTGTCTTTCAATAGGGAGATGGTGATCTAATTGTTTCACGCACCTTGCTAGAGCACACAACAATCTCAACACCTAAATGCAATTCTCCCAGTTATTGGAAACTTGTTCAATTTGATCCAACAAATATCCCATAATGCATACGCCTATAGCCAACAATTGAATCTGCACCTTTCAAAACATCACTGACCACTTTGTGGTGTCACGATTATATGTAGACTTGCAACACACCTATTTGAGAAGGAAAGAATATTCATCATCACCCAAATAATTAAGCACCAAATTCTATGGGGAAATTTTTAAGGGACCAATTTTTTCCAAAAAAAATGAAGTGGAATACCATGCAATGATTTCTCTCAACACACTTCAACATCTTCATGACTAAATCCTTCCCAAAGTTAATGCAAGCATCAAACTTTGAGAAAGTACCAACTTGTTGTGTAGATATATTCAGTTGGGCTTGCAAAAACTATATAATGTTTATATCTATATCTCAATAAGATTTATCACCAAGAAAAAATCTAACAACACAATAACACAAGTTTATCTTACTCTAATATTTTTAGCTTGAAGACATTGGTCAATGATGGTTATATATATGAAGACCATGAAAAAAGATGGGCTCAATAATCTTGTATTAGCTCAAAGATCTGCTATCTCTTAAATGATTGATCTTGATCTATATCCTATTCTATTGTTAGTCACCCTTTACAAGTTTTAATGCAAGTTCAAGCTTAAGCTTACCTTCAATCTATGTTCAATTGTGGAAGCTCCTTAATAAACTGACATACGATCCAATCACCTCATCATGTCTTTATAAACTGACACACTATCCAAATACCTCATCATGTCTTTATAGTTTTGTTAACATCTTTCTATGACATCGCTCGTTTGCACACCTTCTAACCATCCATCTTGAATGCAAACTCCATATTTTTTTAACTCATATTCTTCAATGATCTTTATCCATTGAATCCCTAGCATGACATCCATGTTATCCAAATCAACTATCCATTGAATCCCCAACATGACATCCATGTCATCCAAATCAACTATGAAGAAATCATCAATTATCATGTAATTCTCAAATGTGGAATCGAATGTGCACATGGTAACAAAGATCCTCTTACAAACTTAACCCCAAAACCTTCATGCACCATCATGTACATGCTCCTCCTAGTGACTGGACACAAAATTGATGAAATTGAATGTTGCTTTACTTTCAAGCATGATGAAATTGAACGTTGCTTCACTATCAAGCATGACCATGAAACTAGGGACAAAATGGGTCCAAATGGATTTTATGTCTATCCCTTTCTATCAAACCATGGTTGAAATTTTAATCAGAATCAACAACTTTGGAATGCATCTTAGAAGGATGCGATTTTGGTCCCTTGAGCACTCAAAATGCAAGCCAAAACCATGTGCCACATAATCAAATTATATGGGAAGTTGGAAAGAAGCATTAAGTACTATATTTTTTGAATGACCCAATTCATCTTGATTCTAACAGCTACAATTTTTCCTGTTAGCTTTATTATTCACTTATCAAGCATTAAAGATTGAATAGTGGATATACAAATATTTCTGAAATTAGCATCAAATTGAACATACTAATACCAAAATATGCTAGATTAGCATTTAATTCTATCTTATCACCATTAGATAACATTTTCAAATCACTTATTTCAACTATGAGCAACTTAGCTCATTTTTAGCACAAACAGAATAAAAACTTTTGTTGTTTTATTCATGTTGAATGAGGGTAATAACTCATCCAAATTTTGAAGTTGAAATACTACCTATGGCTTGCAGTGTTTGTTACAAAAGAAACACCACATTAATGCAAACTTTGACTAGAAAGGATAGTATCATGTGAAGTTACTATTGGCTTTATTTTGTAGGCCCACCCACAATTTCACACATCACACTATTTGCAAGCATTGGATTGGATAAGGGGTTTATTGCATTCAGAGCAGATTTAGATACAATTAGGACAAAGAACTAGTTGATATTTTCTAATTAGGTAATCAAAATCATCATTTTAATGATTATCATAATGTTTATGCCTACTCTTAACCCAGTTGTATTAATGCTTATCATAATGAATTCAAATATTATGATAAAAAGTTGATGTGAGTTATGGGTTTTATTTTTGTGATATGATTTCTCATTCTAATTTTTATCTCACATGATATTGTTGAGGACATTAGTGTAAATAGGTAAGTATAGAAAATAACAAATTTTGTGAAATTGTTGTGATGTGAACTAAAATGTGGGAAGCCCATGAGCTAGGGTTAGAGTGTGTGAATTGTAGGGGCACTAAAAGACCAATGTCAGACTCATTCTCTATCAATGTCTGTCATGTGATATACATGGAATGATTTCACATGCATATCTTCACTATTCCAGGTCAGTTATCAGTAATGCCAAACTTGTTGAGATTTTGCTCGTAATTATTGTCTTCTAACATAATTCTCTTTGTGATTGGAAATTTTCTTATGATTACCAATTAGTTGCATCCTGTCCATATTGTGACCTACACATTCTTGAGTCTTGA
Source organism: Cupressus sempervirens (assembly GCA_028749045.1). Classification (NCBI taxonomy): domain Eukaryota; kingdom Viridiplantae; phylum Streptophyta; class Pinopsida; order Cupressales; family Cupressaceae; genus Cupressus; species Cupressus sempervirens. The sequence goes on along the minus strand of CM053786.1, from coordinate 89,720,459 downwards.
CTAGTAAAGTGTTTTGTAGCATCCTTAGAGGAAATATTACTGATAAGAGAGATTAATATGAAATGTTCTTAAGAGAAGCCATTGCTGTCCTAAAATATCAAGTGTGAACATTTCTATTGTTGCAAACTTAGAGATATTTGAAGTTGAAAAGGTTAGAGAGACATTTGTTGTCAACTATAGTTACCATTTTATTTATGGTTTGTCTTTTTTCAATTTACTAGTTATAAGAACTCATCTGCACTTCACCTAGTGCTTAGAATAAATACAATAAAAGCTTGAGATTTAAAAAGAAATGGCTCAGCAATATCATTAAGAGAGAAGAAAAATAAGTTGTGTGAGATCATGATGTGGCGTAGAATTTCTTGTGATAGCAATATCTCCAATGACTTTATGACCTAGAAGTTCACCACCCTCACTAGGCTTTGCTCCCTATATTCAACCATAATCGAAATGAATGACAAATGCAATATTTAATGCTGATAAATACATATACAAATTATATTGCTTGAAAATATTTTTCATATATGTCATTCACATAGAAAATCATAATATCATAATAGTTCCAAGTATCTCTTGATATGTTTTAGGCTTCAATGGGTGCTCATAGCCAAGGTTATGGAGTCCATCTTTTATTCTTGTCAAATGCATTTTTCTTCAAATTTTTCCTTGCTCTATCATTCATTCTCCTCATCTTTATTAATATGGAAATCTAAATTAAATCTATATATGTGTTTATAGGGTGTTCGATGGATCCTGCTAATGATAAAAAAGTTTACAGAAGCATTGTTAGGAAGATCATACTTTTGCATGTACTTACAATTTTCCTTGCAACCCATGTAGTACTCATAGTAGCATCTTATGAAGATGGTAGAAGATAATGACACAAGTGAAGAAGAGCTACTTGTCCTTTCTTTAAATGCATTATATATTCTAATGACACAGATTGCCATGATCAAATATGCATGACTAGAGGAGCTTTCTTCAAACTTGCTAATATTCTAAGGGAGAGAGGGATCATTAAAGATATGATAAACATGAAATTGGAAGAACAACTAGTCATGTTCCTACATACCCTTGGCCACAACATAAGGAATCTTAAGATTGGCCATAACTTTGGCCACTCAAGAGAGACTATGAGTCGCCACTTCCACAAGGTCTTGAAGGCAATCATATTGCTCCATGGAAATTACTTTTTGCCCCCTTCTCAACCTGCCCCTCTTGAAATTCTTGGGAAGGACTGTTTTGGTCCATATTTCAAGGTAAATCTCCTGCTGACATGTACTTTGTTGCTTGAGTATATTGTTACATATTTGACTACAATATTTTTAGTGTTCTAGGATTATGTTGGAGGAATTGATGGGACCCATATACTAGCTACTATTGATGTGGACAACCAAGCAAAATATCACTATAGAAAAGGCAACCTATCACAAAATGTAATGGGTGTTTGTTCCTTTGACGACAAGTTTCAATATGTTCTTGCTGGTTAGGAAGGTTCAACTGCAAATAGTCATGTTCTTGCTTCAACTCTATCAAGAGAAAATCCATTAATAGTCCCCCCTGGTTTATTAAATCATATTTTAATGATTATATAGTCATTATTGTAAACCATAGTGTTTAATTTATTTCAATCATAATACTTATTGTTCTTTTGTATAGGAAAATTCTATTTAGTTGATGCTGACTATCCAAATGTTCCTAGATTTCTCGCCCCTTATCGATGTATGTGATACCACTGAAAATAGTTTTCTAGAGCAAACCCAATCAACAATGCCCACGAGCTATTTAACCACCAACACTCCTCTCTTAAGAATCTGATTGAGCACACATTTGGTATTTTGAAGTAACATTTTCTTGTCTTGAGGCATGCGACATCTTATAGTATCACAACTCAAAGAAAGATTATTTTAGCATGTTGCATACTACACATTTTCATTACGATAGAGGATAGTGTTCCACCCTATGTGGAAATTGAAGAGGACGTTGATCATGGAGGGATAAATGTCCCAATTCTTGAGACATTTGGGATGACTCAATGAGATAGAGATGATTGGGGAAATTTTCAAGATGAAATAATAGAAAAGATGTGGGAGGACTATAGATCTCGACATTAGTTGATCATTTTACTTGCATTGATATATTCTACTTCAATTTTGAATAGCGAGAATATTGCAATGACACTTTATATACAATGTTCATTCATTCTAATATATGATTCAACATTCTGTAAAGCTATTTCAATATTGTTTTCTTATTGCAGTCTTTCATATGGTTTACTTATTTGTATGATGTGTATTTATCTTTTGTACTTGCAGAATGTGTTACCATTGGTGACAATCTATACATTTTTCTCTTTAGGAATATTAGATTTCATGATAATTTCAAATTTCTATCAGAAATAAATTTCTTTTCGACAAAATGCTATGACCCATATAAAGATATACAATTACAAAGCCTTTAACTAGTAAATGAGTTTTGATGCTAAGTAAGTTTGTAACATATCTTACCATACTTAGTGGGAGATTTATTGATGTCCAAAAACTTATCATAAATATCTAAATAAGCAATGGGAAGAGAAGGAAAATTGGGCTTTATTTTCTCTATTAATGCTCTTATCTTTGAATTGAAGGAGCTCACAACCTCATTAAAATTCTCAACACATGTATTTTCTAAACTATTGTAGAGAGTGATTTGTGAAGGTAAGCAACCAAAAGGAGGAAGCCCAACAATGCCAATTTTAGCAGCACCATCATTGTAAACATTCTGGTCACAAAGAAGTTAAGTTTATTATTAACTCCAAGAGCTTCAAAATGTAAAAGGAAACTATAGTTGTATGAGAGAAAAAATTTACTTCAATAAATTCAGCTAGAGACTTTAGAAGTAGATCTTGGAATTGTGTAATGGTATACTTTTTCTTGGTTAGAGGATTTATGAAATAATTAATGAAAAAATCATCACTTCCTCCACTTTTAGCGAATAATGCTTGAGATACAGTCCTATTGGTAGTTTCATGCCCAAATTGTTTTGCAAGCTATGCTTTATAGATCTTGAAATTCTTCACTTGTTTCTCTAATGGTAACACATTCTGCAAGGACAAAAGATAATGCACTTTAGAACTCTCCCCAAAAATTTTAGAACTCTCCTACATTGCTTGGAATGCACAAATGAATCCAAGTTTTGGTTACAAAGTAGCAACAATTTAGTCCACAAACCAAGGCTATTAAGTTAATAATCTAACTATTTTGTCACTTTACCTTTCTATATCAACATCTGGTACTAAGTTCTCAAATATTTGGACCATTTTTAAGACTTCATAATGTTATTTTGTATATAACATTATGCTGGCCTCTATTAAGAATGTATATATGTTGGCATGATATTCTATGAGTTTTTATTCTACCTAGGAAACTGTATGGCTAGCTGACTTGGATTAGATCTGACCTCCCTTCTATAGGTGTGTTTCATTGTTTTATCAATAGCTCCATCTATTTTTTATTGTGCATGAACATAATAGAGGTGTTTGAGTAATTTATTGTCTAATGTTTTAAAACCAAGTTACTCACTATAAATGGTGTCATCACTATGCATGTTGTGTAGTGCCTCTCCCATTTGACTTTTGTAAGTCATCTTGATGGATGCAACCTTGCTGATCTTTTTTTGTGATGGGATCATGATTGTGACCATGAGTGGTCTACACCATTGAGGTGTTTGGATTTATGTTTCTGTATCAATTGCTTTGTTTATGCTTTGACTGATTTATGAGATTATGATTTGATTTATGGTTCACTGAGGTTTGTGCCAGTGCTTACCATAATTGATGTGGTATCATGAGGTTGTTTCGTGATTACCCTGAGATGTGTGTAGAGATTGCACTGTGTACTATTACCGTGCTACACTGGACTAGGATTCTTGTAGCAGTGGGTAGTCATGTTTATGACTATGTTCGCTTATGTGTTTTAAGTGGATTTTTAATGTTGTTTAAACAATCATTATTAAATGCTTAAGTAATTAAATGGATTGTTCATGTTGGATTCTTTGGTTATGTGTTGCTAACATTTATCTTGTTATATTTTGATCTGTGAGATATCTATTACTTATGTGATGCTTTACATTTGAGACGACCCGAGAGTCAGATGTTATACTTTGATTTCAGTATCATAGATTTTAGACTACTCTGCTATTCAGTTGATCATATTGCATGATGATGCCATTTTGAGATGACAGTGTGTTTTATGATAATATTTGGTTATATGGTATTTGGACATACCTCTGATTATGTTAGGTGATGGATTTAATGCTATGGTTATTTATTTCATTCCTACGTTGTTATGCTTTATGCAAACATAAGTGATGTAAATAGATTATTTTAATATAAATAAATAAATGGTTAAATTAGGTGATTTAATGCATTTATTGCTTCGGCTATGTTATTATATGCAATTGCACTTGATTGTATTGTTTAGTGTGTAGAATTTATATCCCTGGCAGTGGCACATGGAGTTAGTGATTCAGCCTTTCATATTTTACCAATGTCGTCCTTGTATGGTCGATGTATCCTTAATTAAATGTTTAATTTAAACCTTTTGGTGATTATTAAATCCAAACTGATTTGCATTATGTGATTTGACCAGTGAGCGTGTTTGTGCATTTAGAGTTTCACATTGTCGCGAAAGTTGTTAAGGAGATTTCTGTGTTTTTGGTTTTCAAGCTTTTTAATTGTTTTATTTTAATTTCTGGTAGCTTTGCCATAGAGGAATTCCTATTTATAGGAATAGCCTATTTTCGTTTGGGTTGATTCGAGGTTTAACTAGGTTGGTTGGTTATTTTCCCTAATCGATTATTCACTTGAAAAGTGAATAAATATCCAAAGAGGAATTTAATTCCTTACTTCTCACTTTTGAATTAGAAAGTTGGAGAGTAAAACCCAAAATCCTCTTCATGAGGATTTATTGTTTTGTTTGTTGTGGGAGCTATGGGCATGGGATCGTTGCGAGGTTGAGCTTGTTGGATCTAGCTCAGGCAAACTTTGGATTGTCGCAATTTTCGGCCACTTCTGCAGGCATTTTATTTTTTGGTTCAGATTTTCGTTTTGCCCTTTTGGCTATGAGGTAGGGCTTTCCTGTTTTATTGTTTCTGCTCCATTTTTGCTTCTATTTTTGGTAGCCATTTTTTTGGAGGCTGAGAACTAGTGTTCCCCTCCGTTTCTATATGCTAGTTCTACCCGATTGGGCCGGTATGAACATTTCCCTATTTTTCGAGATGAGGGTTTGGAGTTTTACACCGTTATGCTGGCCGTTTTTGCATATGGTGTCCTATTCCATTTATTTTTGGATTTTTGAGGGTTTTGTGCCCAAAGGTCAAATGGTTTTTAATTTTGAAGTTTTTCAAATTTTGGGGTTTTTACCTCATTTTGCATGCCACCCTGTTTTCTCGAGTTTTCTTGGCACAATGTGGGTCGTGGATTTGGATGATCTGTTTGGACATTAGTCAGGCCACTATTGCACTTTTTGTTGCATTGGGGATGTGTGTCACATCTGTACTCTCAACTTTGTGTTCGATTGAGTGTTTTTCATACCTGTTGTTATGATTTCTTTTGGACCTTTGCTTTTGTTTCATGGACACTAAGATTTGTGTAGAATCCATACTCTTAGATTGAGGCTAGTGGAGTGAGTTCATGACTTTTGGTCTTGTTACATCATTGGGATTCGTGTAGAATCCATACTCTCAAATTGAGGCTAGTTGAGTGATTTCATGATGCATGGTTTTATTGGCTTTGGGATTCATGTAGAATTCGTCCTTCCCATGTTGCTTTCAGTTGGGTGTTTTCTTTTGCATTGTGTTCTCATCCTATCCTTGTGTTTTGATCTTCGTGATGGTGGTGCACCACACACGAGTACGTGTGCATACATTTGTTGGGTGACTTGTGAGGCTTGATCTTCCATGGATTTGCCAAAAGTTATGATCATTGGGGTTGGGATGGTAGTATACATGTCCACGAGCACTTGTCGTAGGATGAGCATGGGTAGGGTAGGGTAGCATATGGAGGGGCTTCTATCTTGCAACCTGGTGACTATTCCCCAGTTGGCAGAGGAAGTTTTATATAAGTGATAATTAAATTAAAACATTGGGTGATAATAAATACAAGATAATAAAATGTGTGTGTTGTGCGCCTTCTGTCATGAAGAGTTGCTGTCGTGGGTTGTGCGCCTTCCGTTGTGAAGAGTTGTTGCCCTAGGTTGTGCGCCTTCTGTTGAGAAGAGTAGCTGCCTATACTAGCTTGGGCTTTTGGATCCCAAGCAACTCTCCATGATGTTAGCCCCTACTTAGTAGCCTATTAAGTGTCTGACCAGGACCTGTACTCCTTGCATTGTCTTAGGTTCTTGGTTGTATCCATTATACTGCTTGGCGTGTGTGTTAGCCATGGATGTTGTTTTGCATGGTTGTGGTTGGATCATTATCTCCATCAGCACGGTGGGTGTGGACCGACGAGTTCCAAGTGGTTGGGAGGCGTAGCTACCTTTTCCACTGCTAGGGATCGGTGTACAGAGATGGTCTCTTGTCCTAGTGCGATCATTGTTAGATGTTTTCACTTGATGCTTTGGGTTTCAGAGTATGCTTTCTTATGATTTATGCTTTCATTGGAATGTTTGGATATCATGTTTAGATGATGTTAGTTTATTTGATGCATTTCCATATTATGATGTTTAGCATATGATTAGATGATGTGAATTGTTGTACTAGCATATCTATTGCTTATTGATGTTTAGCATGTGATAGGTGATGTTATCTACTGTAGGATTATCTTATGCTTTTTTACTAGCATGTTAGATTTTCTTATGCTTATATTGTTGCATGTTTTAGTAGTGACGTCCCTATTACGATAGTACTGACGATTTGGTCGGTGGCTTGGGATGTTATGCACGAGGGATGGCTAGGACCCACGATGGTCTTATGATGCTATTGATGGTTGGGAGGAACCACGTACCTAGTTTGGTTGTTATGGTATTTATGTACATTGTGATGTTGCTTTTGTTCACTACGATGTTTATTTTAGTATGTTCATTATTGTTATGGTTTAGATGGATAGATGTTCCTCTTTCCTTGCTGTTGATGTTCTCAAGTGTTCATTCCTCGATTTACGTGGATTCGATACTCCCCGTTGTGGAGGTTTTAATCTATTTTTTTGCTTGTTGTTTGTCCTTAGAGTTTTCTTGCTTTTTTCCTGGACAACCATGTGTCAGCATGGTGCAATACAATATAGTGTCGCACGCCCATTTGAGGAATGTTATACGATACCTTAAAGTATTGCACACCCTCAGAAGAAATGTCGTATGATACACTTCTAGTATCATATGCCCTTTGGAGAAGTATCGCCCAACCCCTGATTGTGCCACCCTCCTTCTAGAGAAATGTTACACGATACTGGTAAAGTATCACTCAGTGCTGATAAAGTGTCACACAATTTTTATGAAACCTGTGTGGGTGGGCAACGGGCATTTTTTGGTCCAATCCAAACTTTTTGGGGATGGTTCAGGGTACCCTCTTAGGTGTTCTTCAATCCCTTGGTGGCACAATTTGAATTTCAGTTGTGTCTTTTTCATAGTTTGTTCTTCGAGGTTTAAAATATATCGTTTAAGTATAAGTTGATACTTAAGATATATTTTAGGAGATAAGATAAAGATTCTAGGAAATTTCAGGGCTTTAGGATTTCAGACTTAGCCAAATTTTAGGTTTCTGCATTCTACCCCAACTTGGTGTTTCGTTGATGAGTGGTCATGTCTTGAGCCCTTATCACGTGCATTTTCATTTTTGGCTTTGTTGGTTGCCGAGATTGTGGTGAAGTCTTCCATTGCGATCGTTGTGATCCCTATATGATGTTTTCATGTGCATTTATACTTGTAAAAAATAAATAATGGCTTGTATTTCATCCTTGTTTCCAAGGATCTTCGGGTGGGGCATTACATGTTGCATCATCATTGATAATTTGACCATTTTTATAGTTATTGTGTCATTTTGTCTACTTAGTATGGGACATTTTTAGTGGTAGAATAAGTAATTTGTGATTCGTATCTCTAATATATATGACTTTGATGCTTGGTGATAGGGTGTTCCTTATTTTGTTATAGAATATGATTTTGTATCATGAAAATGGTGGTGTTAATTGTTAAAGACCAATTTCTCTTTGATATCCATTCAATTTATTTTATTCATACTTTACACCATCCTTAACATATCTATATAATAGTCTAAATTTACCATATTTGTTTATGTTTATAATGTTGCAATGGATTCCCATAGGGAACACATTTCTTTTAGCCACGGTGACAAATGATTCCCATAGTGTTAGTGCTTCATATATTTAGTATAGTACAATATTTTTAGTTTTTGTCAACAATATATACTATGCACTTTTGTTTTATGGATGTTTTCTAGCAATATAATAGCCACTTATTACAGCAATATGTCTTTCACAAATCTTTTGATGAGCATATATGAGGAGGTTAATATGCCCCCCATTGCCACTCCTGTTGCTACACCTATTTCTACTCCTACTTCAACTTCTTGTAGAAATCCAAAAGTTGTATGGGCTAGAGAAATGGAGAGAAAACTCTTGGATTTTCTCCTTAAGCAAGTCAATCTAGGAAGGAAAGGTGAAGGAGGTTTTCATAGAGAAGCATGGAGTGCTATCGAGAGGAGATTCAATCAAGAGTTGAAATTGAACCTTGGAAAGGAAAAATTTAGAAATAAGTTGAAAACATGGAAGATAGGGTATAGAATAATGAAGGAGTTACAAAATACAAGTGGCTTTGCTTGGAATGAGGTAACTCAATGTGTGGATGTTGAGGACATCATGTGGGATGAACTTCGAAAGGTAAAGTCTTCTTCAAAGTTTTTTTCAATAATAATCTCATAAAAAAATCTAATTATTTAATTTTGGCAATGTGTATAGAGAAAATAATTTAGGATTGCAAAACCGTATAGGAGGTAGCCATTCAACTATTTTAATGATCTAGCTGTCATTGTGGGGAATGACATGGCGGAAGGAAGTGTAGTTGGAAAACCACAAGATGTTGAAGATGGTAACCTTTGTGATGATACTATTGATTTGGATGATGATGATGATGATGATGATGATGATTTGAATATGCCTGTGAATGGTGCTGCTTTTTTGGATGAAAATTTCCTTTAGTCAAATCAGTCCACTGCATCCGCTAGAAGCATTCCTTCAACACCAATGACAAGGAGGCCAAAGAGGAGGAAGGCAAGCATGACCATTCCTTTGGATGTAATATCTGAAAGCATCCATGAGATATGAGAGGGAATAAATAAGTCGCACACCATCAAATTTCATAAAGAGGATACTAGGAAAGTTGCAAGAGATTTTTTGTTGCATTGAAAGCCATCCCCAAAATCAGTCGAGAGACCATGGCTATCGCATCTGATAATTTTATGCAAGAACCAATAAGAGATATTTGGTTCTTAGAGATGGATGACTTAGTGAGGGAAGATTATATTAGATATAAATTTGGAGGATTGTAATATTCTCAGGGATTTGAAAAATAATATTTTATTGTTGCATCTAATATTCTCGCACACTTATTGGATAATAAGAAAAATAGTATTTTATATTATCTTTAGTCTAGTCTAGAACTATTTAGCACTCTAGATTGAGTGTTTACATTTTGTTGAGCACTCTTCCAAGAATCTAGCTTTGTAGACATGTAACAAGCTATAACGAGACTCCATGTGAATGATTATTCTTTTTCATAAAACTAAGTATCTTATCTCAACACTCTTGGGTAAAATTTATAGAATAGGATAAAAAAGAACTGCAAACATATGTTCAAGTATGGTAATAGGAGATGTGAATTCATCACTATAGAGGTAGAATAGTTGGATAATTTTGATCATATTCCAAAATATTTTCTTGGATTCATGAGGGATCTCACTTGGTTGCAATAATTTTTTGAGTATTACTTGTATGTTTTCATTCATAGCGAGTCTAATCCACTAAGTAGCTTCCTCAACAGATGTTGTTGGATATTCTTTCACAAACAATGATACAGAGTTGAGCTTTCCTTGCTTCATCTCCCTCTGAAATAAATGAAAAATTTAGTTCTCCATTGATACAGAGTTGAGCTATGTTGTGCATTGTTACCACTCATATCTATTAACTTCCCAGTGGATTCACTTGCATTCAGAAGAGTGGGGAGAATGTTTTCATTCACACTCATTTGATTTGGAACACTAACATCAATTTTTGTTTGATTTTCATTGATGATGGATTCTATTTTAGGGAAAGGTTTCTTTAACTCAGCAAGTGAGATCTTGATTGACTCATCAAAATGCATATCCTCAACTTGTATAGAAGTGATTTTTAGTTTTGTTGGTATGATGTTCCCATTCTTGTTGCAATTGCACTATACAAGTTAGTACCAATGCATTTTTAAATGGTTTGATATTAATCTCTTAGCAGGAAATGTACAAAAAAATTAGTAAACAAATGAAGGAAACAGTTTCATTTCATTTAATCTTTTTAATGCCCTTGTTTCCTCTAGAAATCATAGTTTTCTCCACAAATAACTTTTATTGCAACTTCACTATTGTGGGCTCTTTTTGGTTTAGATAACTAGTCTATTACACTTAAATGTTGATTGCATTTTCAATTGCTATAGAGTTTGACTTGATGAATGATAAATAAAAACACTTGAAAATATGCCATGGTTGGAAGAATGATTTTGGCATAATAACATGTCTAGCACTAACAAATGGCATTGCAAATCTAACTTATAATGAAACCCAAGCTGCTTAAACTTATGACATTTACATTCATGAGTAGGCTTAGTAGTATGGTGCTTTTGGAATTGCTTTTAATCTAAACTTAATCTAATTCTTGGTGCCTTCAGATAGCATAGCTAATATGGGATATAGTAGGATTGAAGACCACATGATTTTTCTAAATATTGAAATGCGAAGAGAAGTTCCCTTAAGATGAATGATAATTCAAAAAGGATTTAGTTCAAATGATTATATAAAAGATTTAGTTGAGGTCATTATTATTTTATAAATTGGATTCTTCTATAATAAATTCATATAAATTAATATATCTTGCTAATTGAATGTTTCATTTTATTTGTATTTGTTCATATTTTATACAGGTTTGATGGATTTAAATTTGTCAATGTGTGAGTGTGGCACTAGCTATGTAGTACTGAAGACCTCGCAGACAAAGGATAATCCAGAACATAAATTATATTGTTTTTCAAATGGAAGAAAGGTTATTACTAATTTTTTTTTGTATGAACTTACATTTTTTGTATCAATTAATTGTTCTGGACACTACTAATTTAGAATTCGTATTGCGGGAGGATATTAGTTGTAATTTCTTTCAATGGGTCAATGATGTCCCCCCAACATCTGATATAGCTAAATCCGTAGCACATGAAAGTACTGATTGCAAGTTGTGCAGGATCTAAGAGATTGAAAACATGCTTCTTTGAGGCATGTTGGGAATTATAATTGTTTCAATTTTACTAGTCTTTTGGGACCATATGCGTAAATGTAGTTAAAAGGCAAAGCAACTATTGTACATTGTAATTTATTTTATGATTTTGAATAGAAATGGTGGACATATTAAATAACGATTTGACTACTTTGTTGTTTGGAGCTTGTTTCTGATCGTATTGTGGTGACTAATTCTATTAAAATGATGAATAAGTTATACTAGTTTCATTACAATTTCAATTGATTGTCTAATTAAAAAAAAAAAAAAATCCATATTTTAACTTGTTTCTTCATGTTTCATTATTTTGGAGAGTTGAGTTTTGATTAAGAATTTGTTACATTGGAAAGGATTTTATCATTCATAAGGGACAACAAGGTTCCTTGTTGAAATTTTCTTATTAAAAGATAATATTTCTATGATAGGTGAATCAGTGGTTTCAATCTGAATTGTAAAAATCATCTCACCCAAATTTAACCTTCATACTAGTCAATATGGACATCCTCTTAATTGCCAATTTGTTTGATTGGGAAAAATGGTGTTTTTAAAAATATTTTATTAATAGAAGAATTTGGCTAAGGATTTCATTGTTTTAATATAATTATTTACCATAATGCATTAATGAAGTTTGAAAAACATTAAAAAAAAATCTGTAAAAGCAATCTAACTCATTCAAATTGTATAATGAAAAAAATATTAAATAACAATAAAAAATAACCTTATTCCAATTCAAAAAAATATTAAAAAACAATAAAAAATAACCTTATTCCAATTTTGCTTTTGCACAACCAAACAGAGAAGAGGAATACGTATTCCATTTTTGTATTCCCAGAATAACAAACCCGGAATAGGTATTCCTATTCCGCTTGCTAAACGGACCCTTAGGCCCTGTTTGGTGGCGGGCATAAGAATGGAGAATGGGCATGTAATATTGGGAATAGGAATGACTATTCCAATAATATTTTTTGGAATGGGTATAAGCTCATTTTAGAGGCAAAATGGGAATACGTATTCCTATTCCCTATTCCAAGTGACAATCCAAACAGAAAATGGAAAACATATTCCAACTTTTCTATTCCTATTTCAACAACCAAACTGGCCCTTAGTGAAGAAAAGTGACAAATCAGACATATAGGAATCATATAGGAATCCATGCAGCACTAAAGTAATGCTACAGCATATTAAACGTAAGACACAGTCAGACAGTCTAACAAGCTTTTGCAGGTCAGTGAGAAATCTTGTCGGACTGACCGGACCATTAGCAACTTGATTTTTAGATTTGTTTTGTTTTTATCCTCATCTATCACCAAAGATTACACAAGTTGAGAAGGTCTGAAGTCTCTTTTGTGGTTATAAAAGACAAGTGAAATAGATTACTAGGCATTCATAAACTGAGAAGAACATGGGGAAAACACAATGTTGTTCTTATGTGGGGATGAACAGAGGGCCGTGGACGCCCGAGGAAGATTTCCTTCTGATAAAATATATCCAAGCCCATGGAGAAGGCAATTGGCGCACCCTTCCTCTCAAAGCAGGTAAGAAATTTTATTTTGTACTACTAGTTGAATAAGTATTATCCTTGAACAATTATTCTATACTAGTTGAATACTTATTCTCCTTGAATAAGTATTCTACGCTAGTTGAATAAGTAGTCTCCTTGTTTTATATATTAAGAATATATTTGTGTAGTGCCAATCTTATGTTTTGAATATAATAGATGATATGTCAGTAAAACCACAAAGGATTATGAAGCGTGATTCAAATTGTAAAAATAATAACAAGGTAATGATAAACTATTAAAAATCTTCAAGCACTGTGATTGATTTTTCCATATTGTGTATGTGAAGGTTTGTCGCGCTGTGGAAAAGGATGCAGGTTACGTTGGATGAATTATCTTCGCCCAAATGTCAAACGCGGCCATATTTCATCAGACGAAGAGGAGATGATTATAAGACTCCACAAGTTGCTTGGCAATAGGTTTCAAAATCGTATCTAAATCTGCATACTTTAATTTATCTGATTGATTATGTTTCAAATGAAGTAATATTCAAGAGGAAATCGGATTTTAAACTTAAGAAGGAACACAGGGATGCTTTAGTAATTTGAAGTGTGCATGTCATAGTAATTTAGGCTTGAAAAATTCAAAACTTAAGTTACCAAACCTAAAAAAAATGGTACATTAAAGCTCTCGGGAGTATGTTTTTCGACACCGTGGATGAGTAGAATATGTTGATAAAATCTTAAATTTCTATAAGGTTATTTGAATATTTATCTAGTTTTCAGATATTCCAAAACATTATAAATTGTTTTGAGAATAGAATAGAATGTTCAATAGGATAGAATGTTTGGAGAATCTATCGTCTTGACCCTTCCTGTTGTTCGGTACTCTGAATGCTGTTTTCTGTTGGATTCTGGTTAACAAAACAAACTTTACAAAATGCTTAAGTAATCAAGTTTTCAGGAAAGATTTGGATGAGGAATATCTTTACAAAATGCTTAATACTGGTATATTTAAGTTTGGAAAAATAAGTTAATTTTTTAAGATTATGAATCAAACTTTAATGTGTGATGTTTGAACTGTTCGATATTTTACAGGTGGTCGCTTATAGCCGGACGAATTCCAGGAAGAACTGATAACGAAGTTAAGAATTACTGGAACACCCATTTGAGCAAAAGGTTCAATGTCACCAAAGTCACCAATCGGAAAGCGCAGAAAGAGGCAATCTGTGCTAAGAAAAATGGCGAGGAAACTGGCAGCATTCAGTGGATTCACAATAGACCAGTATTGCAGGAGGATGAGGGTTCTACCCCTAAACTATACCATACTCGAGACATAATACAATCCATTTCAATTTTAAATGGTTGTGATGATAAGGCTCCCATTATCAATTACAACAATGTTATTGACAATGTGAATAAGGAATGCTGGCCTCACGAAAATAACCCATTTTCTAAACACAATGCTTTTCCACCGGCCTATGATACTTCAGTGTGTTACAATGGCAGTTCAGCGTCAGGGAACATAAACCACTGCTTCAACTCAACGGAAGAGAAAAGCATTGTGCAATTCGACAATTTGGTTTCAACAGTTGAGCCCCATGTTCAAATACCTAACAATGAATATGGATTTCAGGTCGAAGCACTTCCTCATGCCCAAAATATGTTGCTGAATTCCACAGTACAACCCAGAAATGAATATTGTGTCCCACTTCTCTCTTTTTCTGACTGGTTAAACTACATCCAATGGTCAAACAAAGAGTAAGTTGTCTTTTGATATTTCAAAGGTTTGTCCTATTGCTATGACCATGGAATCCATATTAATGTCACTGCATTTGTAGCAATGCAGGACTAGAAAATGTAGTTTATTGTTTAATGCATGTTTGCTTCTTTAGTAAGTCATGTAAGTTTTCCTCGTGCATTTAATGGTGGTTTACTGAAACTTTGAGTATGTTCTCGTGTGGATTTGACATTTTGGCTTCTCGCAGTAATGAACAGTTACTGGTTGTACGATAAATTGTCTTTTGTAATGTATACTTTACTTTCAAACATTTTCGTTGAAAGCCATTTCACCTTCTACTAGATTCTCGCTGTAAAATCATAATAGAGTACATCGGCCTAATGTGGAAAGTGGCATTCTGCAAGTACATTTTTTCTTTGAAGAATTTTACAGAAAGGTAAACCCATTTTCTTTCTATTTTTAGAGGAGGCCTAATCTTTATTAATTATTGTGAAAAATCCTTATTATTCAAACACATTACGTATTAAAAATAATTTAAAATCAGCTGTTTAGTTGAGACTGTCTAAATATGGGTCGCGCTAGAATTACCATTAGAAGAAATAATGAGCATAAAAATGCACAGTAAAAAAGTTTCTTGGAAACGTCGTTGAGATGAGCTTTTACAGGTTCGCTCAGTTGGCTTTTAATGCAAGACTTTCACAGAAGTCTTAACAGACAAGTTTGTCGATTCATTTTTCCATAGTTTAAAGTGAGTAATAAAAGGAACAAATTTCAATGTACTGTGATATGTTGGGATAGAGAGACAGAGCGAGCAAGAAAGTATACATATAAAAAAATATACTATGACATTACAGCGGAACAGAAAATGTAAGTTCTGACCAAATCTGAGGATGCAAAGTATTGAACATTTATTGGCTTGAAAGGCTTGCTTCATTTTCCAATGGTATATTAGTGCAACCTCTAAACTGGTTCATTTTACTTTTGATAATTAAATGTAACGAGGCTACAAAGCAGGGTAGTTTCTCCTAAATTTCGATTAAATGTACTAGAATTTGAAGGATTTAATTAATTTCAAGATAAAATAAAATAATAAATAAGCTCCAAATAAGGAGCCCTTCTTTCCTCTAATAGAGGATTGTGCTGCCTTAACAAAGGATTTATATAATTTTAAGCTCAAATGTTCAAGTGTCGTGTGGATTCTTTGGATGTTTAGTCTAACCCTAAGTGTAGGAAATCTGGTCATGGAAAATGCTAGGTGAGGGGAATAGATGATCTGAAAAAGAATATAGTAAACCCTAGTGGGAGAATCTCTTAGGGAAACATGTTATGGGTCTTGCCGACCAAGATATCCTATCTGGCAACAGGAGCAAATGCTATTCCTTTGGGTCGTTCTGAGGTAGCACCTTCTTTTGCTTTTGACAACTACTTTTTTTAGCTACAAATCATGTAGCTAAGAAGAAAAATGATACTCAAGTTGGGGTTAATCCAGAAGGCATAATCAATTCATAAATCTCCATGATACCTGCCTCAAAACTCCAAATGTTAATCATTAGCAATAAAGTGACTGATGGTATATGGGAATATTTTAAATCCAAAGTCCCTTTTGCAGAATGGTGTGAGGATAATCTTGTGGCCTCTGATTTAAAGGATTGGATGCAAGTGACCTGTGGCAACAAGGTAAGTATCTCAACCTTAATAATAATATTATTTTCCTAGATTGTAAATCAGTAGAACTCGAAGAAAGATTCTTACATGGGCAACCCATATTTCTAGAAGTTCACTAGTTTGGTCCCTAATTTTAATGCAAACTCTTTTGATGAAACTAAATTTTTAAAATGGATTCTTATTATGGATCTCCATGTAGAACTCCTATAAAGTAAACTTTTATTGCAAATTGGAGAATCATTTGGGATTAATAGGGGTTTAGGTTAAAACTTTCTCTCTTCAATGTATGTTAAAAATTTGGTAAAAATGAAGCTTTCAGAAGTTAATTTGGAAATGTTTAAGGATCATCTTTAAATCATTTCTAATCAATCAATTTATTATTTATATGTGAAAATGTTTTAGAGAAAATTAAATAGAAGTTTTCTTTGCCACACTGCTAGATGCGCTCCCTACAAAAAAACACAAGATTTAACTCAAATAAATATATTTGGTGGCTTTATGCCTAAGGGAGCTAGTTTATCTTCTTTTAGGAGTCGTTGTCCTAAAACCCCATATTTCCCCCAAGAACCCCTGATAGAAGAAAGAGAAATTGTGGAAGGCCCTAGCATAGGAAATGAGCTCCCAAAGTCTCCTTCTCATAACTAGAGTATTAATATTTCCTTCAATTCCCAAGTGGGAGGTTGTATCATTACTAATAGAGATCCCCCTCAAAATTTATGATACCCAAAGTCATCCTTTAAATCTAATATGAAGGAAGGGTGACTTGTTATTGCCTAGGAGGTGCTAGAGATCAACCCTTCAACCTCTTCCATTCCCACAAATGATGGCCACAATTAATTCCTGTAGATAACTTCAAAAACCAAAACCATGTATGAGTTGTATTATTGAGGAAGGTCATTGAGAGTTGATTAGGGCCATGTCCCCTTAGCCCCAAGTGTTAATTTTGTAGAACCCCACTACTTCTCCAATAGAGGCTCTTCATGGGTTTTCTTCTTAGGGGGAATGCAACTCCTCTAGAAATGAGAAGGCTTCTAGTTATGGATTGAGTTATGAAGGAAAAGAGGTCCTTTGTGATAAAATTGCATTAGTTCTTATCAACACATTCATTGAGGATGTTGTTAAGGAGGGTATGTATGCTCACAAGGAAATCCAATACAACAAATTATAGACCTAGGAGGTGACGAATTTATTAGCAATGATCTAAGGAATGATTTAATCTAAATGAATGAAGAGGATAATCTTAGAGGTAGTGAATAATTAGAGTAGGCTTTAACCTCGCCTAATTTGGTCACAACATTGAAAAAAAGAGGTAGGAAATCCATAAATCAGATTAAATCTCAAGATATTGAGGATGAAGGGAAAAAAAAATTAGTTGATCCATTTAATGTAGGCAAGGAGAATTTCCTTGCCAAGGAGAAATGAAGCTCTTAACTTTGAATATTAGAGGCCTTAATTACCCTAACAAGCATAACATATTAAACTTTTTTCTTAATAATTATAACCTAGATATTTCCTTGATCCCAAAAACTAAAATGTGTCAAGATGGACTAATTAATTTCAAACAACAATTAGGGTTAAGAGAAATTATTGCTAGTCCTACAAGGGGAGGCTTCAGAGGATTGACCATTATATGGAATCCCCCAAATATTACCACAACATCTATATGAATTGAAAGGTAATAGGTGGGAATTCATGTTACTGGTCTAAATCACCATCTACATTTTTCTATTATCAATTTATATGAGAGAACCATCAATTTTGATAAAAGTAATATTTGGATGGAGATCGACTATCAACTTCAAAATTTGATGGAGGATATTTTAATGCTATAGCTTCCATGTCAAAGAAAATAGGTGGTCTATCCAAATTATGTCAAGCATCCTTGAACTTTGATCACTAGATTATTTGATATGCTCTGAGAAAGATAAGTAAAGTTCCAAATATCAAGATATGTACATTTCCATGTAAATATCTGGGTATTCATTTGGAAGTTGGCATGAATCAAGCATTGTGTTAGGATAGTCTCAATAACAAAGTTAAATCCATGATGCATTCATGGAAAGGAAAATGACTTTAATTAGTTGGTAGAATTATCCTCATGGAAGCAATTCTAACTAATATTCCTATCTACCAACTTTCATTCTTAAATTTACTAGTACAAAAAAAGGGATACCCTGAACATAATATTTTAGGAGTTTTTTTCCTAGAAAGACACCAAGAACAAGAGTAAAATTTCTTTGATAGAATGAAATAAAATTTGTAGACCTAAAGAAGGTACCTTTGGGAATAGAAATCTCAAAGACAAATCTCTAGTTCTTGAGGCAAAACTTATTTAGAGAATGATTAGACAACCCCAATTAAAGTTCGCTAGACTTCCCACTCACTTGACACAAACAAGGAAGCTCTACAACTTTATCGCCCTACAACAAGGAAGCTATATAAAAAAATTTCCCTACAACCTTGCCACCCTTGACCTCCCTCCTGCCTCCATGCCATCTCAGTCTTGGGTAGGATGGATTCCCCCTCCACCTCCCCCCCCCATTGGATCTAGCCCCCATTTGATCGAATTTGGAGCTATTCATGAAATCTCAAAATGGTTGTTTCCTTCTTTAGGAGGACACTAATGTATCAATGAAACCTGGTCTCATTCCTAATGACTGTGCTTGTTTAGGACCCAAACCCTTGGGTGGGTCCCATGATAATGACATCCCCAAAGTCAAATTGGCAAGGGGCTATTGTTGGATACAATATTCCTTTGGATTTTCATACAAAACCCACCTTCTCCTCAAGACCCACTGGACCTCTAATTTCATTTCTTGATTATGTGGTGGATTCAATTTCCCTAGGGTTTACCTCGTGCCTTTTTGAAAAGTTTACTTTGTTCCGACCTATGGTGGATATGGTTAGAAAATGGTTCTCAAAAAAATGAAAACTAACAGGTAATGTTTCCATCTTTGTGATGCATAGAGACATCTTCTTGTTCAATTTCTAGGCTGAAAAGTGCCAGGATTTGATAATGGTTGGATCTTGGAACTATAGACACTTAAAATTTTCCTAAACACCACACACTATTATGATATTGCTATCAGGATTTAACTGTGTGATTTTTGAATCAAACTCATTGACCCATGTTTCATGAGTAGTGATTCAACATGAATCCATCTCATGAGAATAAATGGAACACTTAAC
The DNA here is from genome assembly GCA_028749045.1 of Cupressus sempervirens. Lineage (NCBI taxonomy): Eukaryota > Viridiplantae > Streptophyta > Pinopsida > Cupressales > Cupressaceae > Cupressus > Cupressus sempervirens. The sequence continues at coordinate 89,700,864 of CM053786.1, read as the reverse complement.
ACTCATTGGATCTAGGTGATGCTCACAGGGGTGAAGCATCGAGACTTCCCGGGAGGTCACCCATCCCAGTACTACTCTAGCCTGAGCGCGCTTAACTACGGAGTTTCCTCCATGGTTAAACCTAAAGCTTGCAACCCCATTTTCAACCACACACCATATTAATTCATTTAATATTTCCCTTCATATTATAATTAATTATTTATTAATTAGTTATATTTGTCATATTCTTCTACTTATTTAATTAAATTTATTTAATTAAATAGGTTCCCTTTCCTAATGTATTTAAATTTAATTTAAATACTTCCATCCCTAATGTGTTAAATTTATTTAATGCATGATCCTCCATAAATCTCCTTTTAAATAAATCTTATTTATTTAATTCCCTCTATTTCATTAAATTCTCTAAACCTATGATTAAATTAAATCCTATTTAATTTAGTCTTAAACCTACCCTAAAACCTACTCTACAACCATCACTTTCATCCTTCTAAGCCTACCCTCTACTTAATCCCACTTATTTATCCTAAACACCTTCCTAAACCCCTTTTAATTCCTAAGTGTGTGCTCACACATGTGTGAGGAACACTCACACTTCCCACACCCCTCAAACTTCTCACACCTCTTGCACCTTTTTCCCCCACTCCTTTCTTCAAGTTTGCTCACATGTGTGAGAAAACTTTGAATGTTGACCACTTGCATGACTTGCCTACATGTCTCCCTTGTGGCACCTATGTGGATGCCACATAGATTCCACTTTACCAAAGTTTCTCTCAAGCCTATAAATAGAGCCCTTCTCTCAAGCATTTTCCATCTCCCTCATATGCATTGTTATCGTGCTAGTTTGGTATGAGAGCTTTTTAGTGATTTTCATAGTTGCATTGTTACTAACCTTTGTTAGTTGATAGATTTTTATTTCACTTGCATTGTTAACTTAGTTTCTTTTTTGCATCCACCTCCATATCCTTTGAATGCTCTAAAGCATGGCTGCTTCCATAGCCATTGTTTGAAGTATTCTCCATTCATTTAGAATAATATTCATTCTCATATTGCATTTCTTATCAAGGGATTCAAGTAGTTGTGTTTTGGGAGAGCACATCACATTCCTCCAATTTGAAACACACCAATAGGGCCTCTCATGGGTGCCTTTGTTGAGTTGTTTGAGGTTGCATGAGGACTTTGCCTTTTGGTTGCATTAAGTTGCAAAACTCAAGCATAATACTAGTTGTGTTTCATTTTATTCTGAATATTTGATATACCCACGCAACTAATGTGTGCTTCTTTACTCTTGCTCCCAATAGGTTAAGTTTTTTTGCATACATTTTGGCATGCCCGGTGGGACCCACATCCCTATTTTCTCTTTAAAAAATTGTCAAAAAATTATAACTTGCTGTCCAAACCTATGCATTGTCATTTGTGCTACACGCAATGTCATCTGTGCATTATTGTTTCCGCAGATTAGCATCTGCCTAGACCAACATTTGCGCAGATTGGTTTCTTCGACTTACTGCTTTGAACTCACCTGTTTTGCATTAAAGCCTAGTTTTGGCATTTGTGTCATTTCCTCTGTCATTTGCGTGGTGGGCAGATTTAAAACTTGCTGTAAAACTTGATTGTTGTTTGAGATTTTTACCAAGAACTATTGTCTTCGATAAATAGTCTATCGTCTGCGATACATTGTCTATTGTTTGCGATACATATTCTGTTGCTTGCATTGTGTGCTAAATACTATTGTCATCTATGAGTTTTAGTGTCTCCAAACTTGATCTGTCATCTACATCTGACAAGCTACCATTAAATTTATATCCATATGCACTTGTTGTCTATCATCTACGTGTTTTCGTGTCTATGCCTTTCTGTCATCTGTGAGTTTTGGCATCTGCAAAGTTCTTTCATCTGTGCCTGTCATCTGTTGTCTCTGATTTTTGGCAGATTAATTAAATTTTAAACACATATTTTATTGATTAATTGCTTTGTAGGAATTTCTAACAAGAGGGTATTGCAGGAAACAAACCTTGGAGGATTTAAAACTTATAGTAATTTTAATCACTTGGGAAATTTATAGTAATTTTTATCACTTATAGGACTAGATGGTTAATGAACTTGTATGAAATAACCATTTGTCTTTGAACTGTGTGTTGCAAATTAACATCTAAAATTCAAATACACTCTTGAATGATTTAAGTTGAAATATTACATTCAATCTTGAGTGCCTTAAAGGGAATTTACACACATTTCATAGGAATGCATGTTTAGGATAGTCAAACAAACTCTTGAATGCTATAAAGGAATGAACAAGTTTTTCATTGGAATGCATGTTTAGGATAGTCAAATTCAATCTTAAACGTCTTAAGGAAATTGACATGCTTTTATTGGAATGAATGTTTAGGATAGCAAAGACACTCTTGAATGCCTAAGGTTAATGAAACTTGCTATAAAACATTTGGATTTGGTGTTTAAAATGAACTCACTCAATCTTGAATGACTTAAAGGAAATTGGTTTCATTTTCAACAATTTGCTTATGTTGATGAGCGATTTATTTTTTGTTGACAAATCCGTGCTTTTTATTTATGTTGATAACGTTGTCAAGTTGGAAAGAATAATGCATGCTTAAACATGTGTGTCTTCAAGAGTAGATTACAAAACTTAAAGCTTCATTGGGAAAGAACAAGTGTCTTTTAACCCTGAGGCCACTTACGTATTCTCTCCTCTCACGCCTTCAGGTGATCTTGATGTTGGTCCTTAGATAGTTTTGAAATTTGAGTGTCAACACACTTAACCACATTTTATATTGAAGCCAATTACACAATTTATGCTAAGCCACAGTGTGTACCGAGTTAGATTTTCAACAGGTGTCAAGTGACTTCAGCTGTCGAGCAGTATATAAGTGTTGAGTGATATATAGGTGCCAAGTCACAGTTGATGCTGAGCAAGTCAGAATGCTTCATATGGGGCATTAGTTAGAATCATATATGTGCCGAGTGAGATAAAGTGTAATAGATGTCGAGAAATCTAGGATAGTATGTTCTGAGCACTAGTAGTATAGTATGAGCTGAGTAACACAGAATCAACATATGAGTTTGTACCCTCACAAACTCAGATGTAAATTATTTTTAGAGCCGACATAGAAGGATTTCAAAGGAGAAAAAAGATAAGGACAAATCTTTTACATTCCCTATGCGATTTTGAAGGCATCCAACCAATGAGAAAAATGCAAGAAATGAGTGGGAACTTAAAGATTCAATATGGATCATAGATCCATACCTAACCCTAAGTCTTCACAATCTTTAAAAGGAGGTTGAAAAATCCATTGCATATGTGGTTGAGAATAGTGTATGGGGAGACTAGCAAAATTTAGTGTGAAGTGAGTAAGACTTAGAGGAACAGAGTAGTAATTATACATCTAGTTGATCAGAACAGCACAATGGATAAGAATAGAGATCAAATCAAGCAAGAGTCACATCAAAGAGAGCAGATCAAGTGCCTAAATCCAGAAATTAGAGATTGCATATTGTTAGGTTTATTGTTCTAATACTTTCTTGTCATTATATTAGAAGTTTAATATCCTATATTGATAGGTTAGCTTAACAGCTAGATAGGAGAACCTTTGGAGAAGGTGATTGAAAAACCTATTGTATTAGGTGGGTTTAATAGCCTATTGTAAATCCTTTAACAGGGTGACACTTCATGTAAAGTGTTTGTAAATCCTCTAACTAGGTCACTATTGATATAGTGTAAAGCCTTTAATAGGGTAGGCCTTTCATAGGGCAGACCATCAGAAGTGGTCAAACATTTATTGCTACAGTGATTTTTTTGGGTATCATCCCCACCCTAGTTTTACCTTCTTATTCCTGGAGGGTTTTTGGGTTACCAAATCTGGTGTTATGTGGTATTGCATGTGTTTTCTTTATGTTCATTTATATGTTTACATGCATGCTGTTTACTTTTTAGTTATTTGACTAAAAGGATTAGAAAAGGTTAAAAGTGTGGTACTTCTGATTCACCCCCCTTCCCCCTTCCCCCCCCCCCCCCCCCGCTCAGAAGTACTCTTCCCATTTTGAATATTCTAACAATTGGTATTAGAGCATTGGTTCTCACAAGGAGAAGCCTAAAAAATTAGAGAAAAGGTTTGAAGATGGAAGTCTTCAAACTTGGGAAGATCATAGACAATCAAGTCATTGATGTGCACCTAGCTTTACACAAAGTGGAAGAAGCCAGAAAAGAATTGAGAAAGTCCTTAAAAAGAAGGAAGGAGATAGCCATAGCTGAAAATGACATACACTACAAGGAGATTGATACCGCACAAGTGTTCTCAAATGGAGATTCCAAAAAATTTGATGTAGCAATAGCAGAACTAATGGAGAAAAATAGAGCACAAGCTGAAGAAATCAGATTATTTAAGCTTGAACAAGAATCACAAGCCATAATGCTTTGTGAAGTTACTGAACAAAAAAAAGGAGCCATTGAAGAAAAGACCATGATAGAAGATGACAAGATAAATCTCACTAATAGACTAGAGGAAAAGACAATAGAGTTTGAAAGAATCTCAAACATGTAGCTAGACACCTTAAGTCAGATGATGAATGCTCATCATGAGGTAAACATGAAGGGCATTAAGATTTCCACCTTGAAGATGCAAAATGAACAATTGCAGAATGAATTGAAAAGAGAAAAGGAAATAGAAGAAAGCTTCAACAAACCCAATGAGGCTATCAAGTATTTTGAGCAACTATTAAAATCACCAAGGGCTAGTAATGACAATTTAGGACTTGGTTACACTAGCACTGAACAAGGAGAATCATCCAAGATTGTAGAAGAAATGAGTGACAAAGGTAAATACACTAAACTTTTTTGTCATTTCTATGGTAAAAAGGGACATACCTCTAATGTATGTAGGAGCAAGAATAGTCATCAGCATGACAAGCCTACCAATGCAAGCTTTTGTCACAAGTGCACAAAGCAAGGACATCAAGCACATGAATGTAGAACCAAGACTGTGAAAACACCAAGATTTGAAGGTCACTTCTACAACTACAAAAAATATGGACATAAAGCATTTGAATGTAGATCAAAGCCTATGTGGACACCTAATCAACCTACAAGAGGAAACAACCATGGTCATCACTACAATTGGGATTACAACACCAGGTATAACTATCATTATTATCAAGAATATGGACACATTCCTGAAAATTGCATAAGGACACATTTTAGAGGGAGTTACAATAGATGGCTAAGCCAAACTACATGTTTTAGTTGCTTGAAGACTGGTCATATCAATAGGAATTTCTCAACAAAGTCAAAAGCACTCAAGACAAACGTCAAGAAAGGAAAAGAGAAGGTTGATGTTGAACAAATAAGAGGGCAAATGAACAAGACTTGGAAGAAGAAAGGTGAGTGCAACACATCAGATGGAGGGATCATTTCACCCAAGAGGTCAAGTGATCACACTTCATCGAACTAAGCAAAAGAAAGGTGTGTGGGACTGATATACAAAAATAAATCATACATCAGTTCCAAAGACAAAGAAATACTACAAGAAAGAAATCTGCATGAGCAAAGATGCCAGGTCAAAATCTAAAGTTTTTTCCAATACTACCGAACAGTCCTCAGATGTCGAGTAAAGCTCCAATGGATGTCGAGATGATAGTTGAAGCTAAGTCAAGTGGTGAACTAATGGAAGCCAAGTAAATGAAATATAATGGGAGCTGAGTCATGATAAAACCTTCAAGTTCCAAGTTTAAAGCTGTAGGCACAAAGCATTTAATGCTAGGTATAAGGTTGAATTTCATTCATTTTCATGCCATTCGAACATAGTGAAAAGATGAGAAGAGTGAAGAAGCGATCAAACAACAACCTAACAGCCATTTACATGGATTTCAACAATAATTTAGCATGAACTCATCAATTTAAAGGTATTCCTCAAGTGCCGAGCTACACATAAGTTAAAGTTTTAATACATTTAAAACCCTAGTTTGGTAAAATGGCCTCTAGTTCAAGAAACCCCAAAGAAAAGGAAGGTAATGAGATTCAATTAGTTAATAATGAGGTCAAACAACCCAAATTTAGACCATCCCCAAAGTTGCCTATTGAAACAACCCAGTTGGTGCATTATCCATCATTCCACCTAAAGTCGTCATGGTGCAAGATGTGAGAAAATGTTACAACTAAAAAATTATTGCCATAGGTGATTTTGAAATATTTGAAGCTTATGAAAAACAGTGTGAGAATAAGATTCTCAAAAAGGAATTTGAGATAGTTGAGAAAAAGGGTTTGACCAATGCCCTAGTCTACCCTATAGGATTCAAAACTGAATGGATACAGATTGTTTTGAGTAGAATTCATGATGTCTATCTATGGATGGGGATAATACCTATTAAGATTACCAAGAGAATAGTTCATGGGGTTATAAGATTCCCAACCCTAGATTAGCCAAAGACCTTGAGAAGTGATAGAAAGGAGGTCATTGAGAAAAATACAGGAGCCAAATGGAACAATAGGGGAATGACCATTGATACTATAACTAATCCCCTTCTAGATTTTGCTATAAGAATAATATCTCACAAATTCTATCAATCTAGTAGATTGAACAGTGTGCCATGTTTAGCAGTTGATGTAGCCTACAAACTAGTGAAGAAAGATCACACATATGATCTATTAGAACTCATTTTGTAGCAAATTAATGAGAACCTAGGAACAATAAGGAGATCAAAAAGTGCTCAATGAAAATTTGGTTCAGTTCTTGTGTGTATATTCTTTTATGTTATGGAAGAATTTCCTTCTATAGGAAAGGTAATTGGAACCCCAACAAAATTGCAATTACACAAATTAATGAGTTTGTTGATCAGATGAGAGATAACTTTGAGGCTCAGATGACTAGTTATTTTGAAGACTTTAAGAAATCCATGAAGCAAAGAATGAGAATACCAATTTCATTGGTAGAGAAACATGTCAATGACATATGCTTCTTGGTTGACATTGACTACACCTACATCCAAGCAACAATAGCAAGAGTAAGATGGCTAAGGCCACTAGGATATGAACTCGATGTAGATGAAGCCTCAACAACAATCACAACATTTCTTGCAGAAGAAATAGATAAGACAATCCCTCACTTTGGAACATATGATGTTGTCAAGTCCAAAGTTGAGACTAAATTGAATTGAATACAGTTACCTTTGGGAGTAGCCCTGAAGTGAAGTGCATGATATAAGCATTTTTAGGGTTGCGAGGAGTAGAAATGCGAAAAAGTGTATTGTTGGTACTATGAGTTGCTACTGGAGTCTTCTATTTTCGCTGTTGAACTTGCATTGCAAGTGTATTGTAACCTTGTGTTGAAGATAATACATTGTGTAGGTTCTGGAGGGGTGGGCTTGTTTTACCGAAAGGTTTTTCCCCACTGAAAAATCTTTGTGTTATGTGTTTCTTTCTCTTTCTATTTTCTTTATGCTTGGTTGGCTGAAATATTGTTGTTTACATGATATTGAATCTGTAAGTGTAAAATATTTTAATAGGATTTGCACCATACTTCTCTTAAGATATTAGTGTAGGAAGCTATTTCCGCACTTGAGTTTCCTTACATTTATTCCCGCCTCTTATGCTACACTACTTGGTTCCTACGAGTGAGGAGTTTTGACACATTGTCATTTATTAGATTCATTTACATTTTAGGTTTCATCATTTTACTTTGCATTCATTAGTGTTTTTTTAGGATACATTCATTGTCATATCCATTAAGCATTTTATTCATTAATTAGATTGCATCATTGGCTCATTACATTAATTCATTAAGTGCATCCATTGTACTCATCATATCTAGTGGCATATACATCATAAAAATATCTCACAATACATATAGTGCATCCATATGTGTAATATAGCATCAGGAATACATCTCATATTCACCAAAAAACTGCATCATCCACACATTAGGCATCATATATAAATCATAAGTAACATCACATCACACATCTTGCATCACAATGTGAGTATCCACATCATAGATATCATATGCATAAAGTCATCCATATACACATTGGGCCATCAAATCATGTCATGTATATATGAAAAGAATAATGTCTATATATAATCGGTATACAAAAAAATTATATAGTGTTATCATGTACAAATGTATCCTCAAAAACTCATTGCATCTACACATATTTGTCAAAAGTGTTCACTGTACAAAATCAGGAAGCTAGCTATGAGGGCCCTAACCCCCTATATCACCCCCTCATGGAAGTTGACACTATCCAACCAACTACTTTGACCTGTCCTTGCCTCCTATGGTCCATGACCTTGAGGCCGCCTAAAAACTTGGCTACCATTGATTGATTAGCATGACATTAGGATATAAGGACCTGTAATAGGCCACCTCTTGTACTACCCATGTGTCTACTTGGTGGGTTGTCATCACCTCCTAGATCACTGTAATGGCCACACTAGGATGTACCACTTGTCTTACCAAATCTCATTGCCTATGGTGCTCATCCAACTGGGCCTGGTGGGTGTCTTGCTCTACTCGTAATGTGGCCACCTCTCACCGAAAGGTCTCTATCTCTGCAAGCTCATCGAAATCCTCCTCCATCCTGAAATTGGAAAACTTGCTAGCATCAATCTACACCTATAAGGCTGCCAAGGCCTCCTGTGCACTATCCACTCCGGCCCTCTGTACTTGCATCTATACCTATAAGGCCACCAAGGCCTAATGAGAAATGTCTACTTGTGCTCGCTTTACTTGTGCTACACCTTGGAGTTGGGCAACCTTTGTACAGAGACTATCCCACTCTGCCCTAACCATATTAGTATACTCTGTTGGTTCCTATCCCTATGCACCTAGTGGCACCTGTATCTATGGCCCCTGTGTTGGTGTTGATGTTGTTGCTAGTGCTGGTGCTGGCACTGGTGCTCTCCTCACATGTGCTATGCATCCTTGTGGCCCCTATTGTGCCCCCTACATTGGCAGTGGAATCATTGCTACCTATCCCCCATCCTCGGCTCCATCCCCCACTCCTCATGCCTGCTGCACTAGATATGGTGCTCTAGGAACCATCAATCAGACTAGCTAAAGTGTTGTCCACCACTGTGCATAAGATGATGTCATCCCAATATCCCCTTAATCCTGGCCATGTACCTAAGGCACTGGTTCCATCGATACCCAAGAGATCTTTGCCAACTGCAAGTTTGTCCCATGAACCCATAAGCTGTAGTACTCTTGGGATACCACAGGGTATAGAAACCTATCCGAGACTGCATCCTGTACCTTACCAGAGTGTCTCTGCACCCTAGAGGGCATATATCGCATAATAACATGCATAGAGTGCCTAATGAGCTAAGAATCTATCTGCATAAATAAGAGATACCTCTGATCCTCTGTGTCATCCTCTCCTCCAGCTACCAAAATGTTGCCTCATCACTCCACACCATCATAGGGTGTCTAGTCAAACATAATGATCTCATCTAAGCACCTGCGCCAGAAACCCACAAACTTTATGGAAGTATACTAAATCGATGGCTAGTATCTACATGCAAATGACTCTCCAGGCTATCTGGTCTCTTATCTAGTAATAGGCCATGTCACACCTATATTCTCCCATGACCATAACATCAGTAGTGTCAAACTTGGCCCCATGGTCCTTTGTGCTCTGTAGGCACACATGTGAAGATCATGAAATAACTCTACCAAAATGGTCTAGCCCCAGTAGTAGACCGCACCATCATCCTGTAGTACGGTGCTAAGCACCCGTGCCCATCCAATGGGAAAACCATACCCAATATGGTCTGGCACCATCCTCTAGATAAGTGATGCAAGGTACACAACAAGTTGTGGCAACCTTTGCTCTAGTGCCTCTTCCCATGTGAGCCATGATCTTTGAATTGGAAGTCTTTGTCGTTGCCTCCTAAAGCACTCCTATAGAAAGGGATCGGTGCCCTCCAACATGTACTCAAGATACATTCCATGGATGGGCACTCGTAGTATCCACCAAACATCGAGCAGAGTGACAATTGCCTCTCTACTAGGTAGATGGAAACTAGATGTAGGAGTATGTCATCCCTCGATCAGTGCTAAATGTGCTCGTAGATCAGGCCACTCGTGCACATTCTCCAGTTTGCATAGCCTCATGTGTCCCCACTCTACCTTTGTGAGTCTCTCCTACAAAGCTATGTTCAATAGATAATGCTCCCTTGATCGAAATATCACTGTCTCCTTCTACAACATAGACATGCAGATCGTTAGTTTCCTTTACCTTATGTCATCCCCAATATGGGGCATCCTCCCTTGTTCTCTGCCAATTTGTCCCAATCAATGAAGATGTGAATCAACACAAATGTCAATTTGCATAGATGTTGATCGATGCAGACACTGATCTATGGAGACACTGATTGGTGAAGACACCAGTTAGAGTAGACGTCAGTCTACAAAGACACCTTTTAGGCATCTCTAGCAGCTGCACAAATGTCGATTTATTGTCGGTGATTGCTATTTTTTCATCTGCGGAGATGATGACATGGAGATTGTCATCTCTCCCCCAGTTTCCCCCCTTTTTCATCTGTGTAGACAATAGGATGTATCTTGTCGTGTCTATAGACGACAAGGTAGAGACTATCATCTCTACCCTGACTACGTTTTTGGCTTATTTAAGGTGCCATAAATACACCCTAGCCTACAAAATTGAAAAATTTACAAGGTGGGTTAGTCGACTCACTGATGGGCCATCTCTGCCAGTCTTTGGTGCTCCTAGATGCACTCACCAAATTGAAATCTATCAATGGGGTCCATCCTTTGCTCTAGTTCTCTGCTCTCTAGGTGTACAAATGATTCTTCCTTGAGCCCTTTAGAGGCTTATATAGGCCCTCCAAGGCCCCCTTTTGAGCCCGTGTCTTTTTCGAGCCGTGTCAATCCCCTATTTACCTGCAAGTCATGCAATGTCTTCATTTATTCCCTCTTCTTCCTATTTCCTTTCTTCCAAAGACCTTTTCACAAATATATCTCAAAATTTATTTTTTGTGCTATTTTTGTGAGAGAGCACCCTCCTCCTCTGTCATCACTTCTAGGACTCCTATCCTCTCTCGGGCAACTTATATTTTCTTTTGTTTGATATAATGTCATCCTGACATCACATCAAAGAGGGGCAAAATGTAGACACTTAAAATTGTCCTAAACACTATATTAATTCATTTAATATTTCCCTTGACATTATAATTAATTAATTATTAATTAGTTAATTTTTTGATATTCTTCTACTTATTTAATTAAATAGTTCACTTTCCTAATGTATTTAAATTTAATTTAAATACTTCAATCCCTAATGTGTTAAATTTATTTAATGTATGATCCTCCATAAATCCCCTTTTAAATATATCTTATTTATTTAATTCTCTCCATTTCATTAAATTCTCTAAATCTATGATTAAATTAAATCCTATTTAATTTAGTCTTAAACCTACCCTAAAACCTAGTCAACAACCATCACTTTCATCCTTCTAAGCCTACCCACTACTTAATCTCACTTATTCATCCTAAACACCTTGCTAAACCTCTTTTAATTCCTAAGTTTGTGCTCACACATGTTTGAGGAACCCTTACACTTCCCACACCCCTCAAACTTCTCACACCTCTTACACCTTTATCCCCCACTCCTTTCTTCAAGTTTGCTCACATGTGTGAGAAAAATTTGAATGTTGACCACTTGCATGACTTGCCTACATGTCTCCCTTGTGGCACCTATGTGGATGCCACATAGATTCCACTTTACCAAAGCTGCTCTCAAGCCTATAAATAGAGCCCTTCTCTCAAGCATTTTCCATCTCCCTCATATGCATTGTTATCGTGCTAGTTTGGTATGAGAGCTTTTTAGTGATTTTCATAGTTGCATTGTTACTAACCTTTGGTAGTTGATAGATTTTGATTTCACTTACATTGTTAACTTAGTTTCTTTCTTGCATCCACCTTAATATTGTTTGAATGCTCTCAAGCATGGCTTCTTCCATAGCCATTGTTTGAAGTATTCTCCATTTATTTAGCATAGTATTCATTCTCATATTTCTTTTCTTATCAAGAGATTCAAGTAGTTCTATTTTGGGAGAGCACACCACATTCCTCCAATCTAAAACGCACCAATAGGGCCTCTCATGGGTGCCTTTGTTAAGCTATTTGAGGTTGCATGAGGACTTTGACTTTTGGTTGCATTGAGTTGCAAAAATCAAGCATAATACTAGTTATGTTTCACTTTTTTTTGAATATCTGATATACCCATGCAACTAACATGTGCTTGTTTACTCTTGCTCCCAACAGGTTAGGTTTTCTTGCATACAAGAACTTTAGAAGACACCACTTGATGATGGTAAAATGGAAACTAGGTTTTAACCTAAAGAGTGATCTTTATAGATTTTCCCCATTCTAGATATGCATGCCTGGGCTCCCCTTGGAATTCTGGGATGAGTGTGTTTTAAAATGAACTGAAAACTCCTTTGGGCAATTCATAAAAATAGACTTGATGACTAGCTTAAAAGCTAAACTAGGCTTCACTAGGATATATGTGAATGTGGGAATGAATAAACCCCTTCAAAACATAGTGGACCTAAGGTCTAAATGGGGTACCTAGTTGCAACCATTAATTTATGAGAATGGTGCTCCTTTCTACCATAAATGTAACATCTTTGGCCATCTATTTATGGAGTCACTAAAGAGTGAGAAACTCAAGGGAAATGTCTCCTCTCGAGGTGTGGAAGTGGTTGAAAGTTTGAAAACTATTGAAAGGGCTAATATACCCAAAACCCATGAAAATGTGGAACTAGTAAGCTTCACAAAATCTTGTGTGAGGGACCCTCAACTAAATAGGACCCCTTGCATTGATGAGAGTACTATTGTGAGGTTCTCACACCATTGCCCTAAAAATTTTAGGGACCCCCTATTTCTTGATCACCTTGGAAATTTTTTTTGAAGTTGTCCAAATTTTTTAGATTTATAAAATTTTACGCTTTGGATGCCTTCGGGCCAAGAGAGATGTGGTTAGATTTGTTTTTTCACCCAGTCTTAACTCAATTTTCTAGATCTTGTAATTTTATGCTTAGGCCAAAAAAATTTAAAAGATGATATTTTTTTCGATGGTTAAAACCATACTTGGTGGGATAAAATTTACAATTTTAATTTTGGACGTAGACAATTTTATTTTGAAGATTGGATGTAATTATATAATCTTGAGCATTTTCAAAATGAATTTTTTTAGATTTAATTATTTTGGAAAATCTTGAATTTTTTTTTGGTGAAAAAAATAATTTTGTGATAGTGAAATTAAATTTGAAAAATCGATTTTGAATGCTAGAAAAATGGTTTATTTAAAAAAAATTAAAATTGCATTGCAAAATAAAAAATGGATTAAATTGCAAAATTTTGCATTAAATTAGAAAAATTGCTGTGAAGATTTTTAAAAATATTAAAAATAATTGGTAAATTAAAATTAAAAAATCGATTTCCACTTGCTAAATCTGATTTTAAATGATATTTCAATTACTAAAATGGTATTAAATGAATTTTTTTAACATCTCCATGGCTTTCTTAATTTTATTTTGCAATTTTTGGTCCTAACAGACAATTAAATGTGCATATTTCACTATAGGGAAAATTAATTGTGGCTTGGCATTTAATTTGGGACCATTAATAATGGTCTAATTTAAGTTTTTGTCTCCTCTAGGGCTAGTCAGCTAGCTTGAGGGAGTGAATGGAGTTTGGTATAAGAGGCTTCCTTCTCTCCCATTATCTCATTCCATCTCAGCTTTGTCTGCTTCGCGATTTTCCTAGCTTGGAGTAGATTTTACATGTCTTGGAAATTTTCTTTTGAAGGAGCAAATTTCATGTGTTTCGGCAATTTTGTTGAAGGAGCGACCTTCTATACTTGGAAATTTTTTCTTGGAGAGGCAATTCTTTTCTTTAAGGAAGATTTTCTCCTTGCTGGTGGCTTTTCCTTCTTCCAATTTGGGTGATTTTTGGAGTGGATTTGGAATTACTACCCTAGGCAATTTTTTTGGACAAATCTTTACTTTCTCTTGCATGAGAAATTTAATGAAGGTCTCATTTTCCTAGAAGGACTATGATTTCAATTTCTAGCTTGGGAAATTTGTATTTGGAAGAGGAAACGCATGATCAAAAGTCTAATTTTTGGCAAAGTGTGGGCAGTTTTAAAGAGATCAAAATTCTAATTTTGCAAGGAGGCTTGAGTTTTTCAAAATCTAATTTGAATTCAAAGAAAACTCATCTATTGGTAATAACAAAATTAAGGTAAATTCAATTCATTTTAGCGCTAAAAATTGGTCTAAAAGCAGATACCACTCCTTGTTCTTGCTTGGTTTTGTTTCCATTATGTTCTTCTTGCACTCATCATCCACCACTTCATCATCCCATATATAGGTGTAAGTTTGGAGAGATAAGTGTGGATTCCATGATAGGACATTTGATGAGGCAAATATAAATTAGACCACCCTAGGAATGAAGTTGGGAGATATAAGTTAGTACATCCTAAGGTAACAAAGAGGTAGAAATAAGTGGTAGTCCCACCCCTAGGTTGAAGATTGGAGATTGATAAGTGTAGTGATAGGAATTGGTGAGGTAAAAATAAGTTAGAATCCATCGATAGAAAGACGGTTGGAGATCAATAAGGGTAGTCCATATTACTTAGAACAAAGGGGCAAAAATAAGTGTTTAGGACGGTAGATGTTAGTGCAAGAAAGAACCCAAAGGGAATGAATACCAAAAAAGAAAAGGAAGACATGGTTCCCAAAACCACCTTCTTCGCGAAAGTGAGGTGAATAAGTGACACCAATATTGGCACAATAAACATGGTATAACTAAAGCATAGACTAAAGGAAGGACAATCCCCCATGGCAAAGAAGATATATAGGAGTAGAATTGTACATGTGGTGGAGTTTTCTCCTATATTGCCTTGTCTAGAATTGGTCATGGAATGTGCATCCAATTTTGATTTGGTTAGTAAGTCCATCATTTTTTGATGAAGGGAAGAGAGTGTTAGCCAACATCGGCAGACAAGTGGTCAAAGAAGCATTCAGTATTCCCCAGTACAAAAGCATGATAGTAGTAATGATAGAGTAGGCAGCTAAGTTATTCCAAGTCAACCATGAGGCTTATTTCATTCATCTAAAGTAGGATTGGCTACATGAGGGCTAGAAAAAGGGAGTTACTAGATCATCAAGGCTCACTGTATCAGATTTCAAATCAGAGTATGGCAATCTCATTATGCTTCTCAGCCAAATCATGGACCTAGCTCAAGGTATGCAATTCAAAAATTGCACGTACTTCTTTATTTATGAAATTGAAAAAGGAAAAAGAAGATTTTATTGGGATAGGATCATAAGTGAGAATCTAGAATTACAACTTAGGACTGTATAGAATCATAAGAAATTCTATATGGCATCATATCTGTTCTATTTGATTGTGAGATTGTATGAAAATTAGGGACTTAAGGCCTTAGGAGTAATTGGCGATGGGCCAGGGAATGTTTGGTGCATGAGTGTTATCCACTGCTTCATTTACACAAAAAAAAAGATTATGAGATGTTTTGTGATACCTTTGCAAAGAAAATGGTAAGGATATTGTAAGGAACACCTACTAAGAGATTCTCAGTCGAAGCAAAAGAAAAATTCAAGAAGTATGGGAGTTGGTTCATCTAATTTCTACAATTCACATATATTAGAGTAGCATAAAGTACAATTTGTCCCAAGAGACTTCAAAGGTACCCACCCAACAAGGTAGTTTTGGTGGAATTGGCTAGACAACTTGAGCATTATGACAGATTGATGAAACTGCAAGGTGAGATAGGCATTACCTTCTCATTTGGAATTGGCAATGATAGTTGTCCCAATCTTGTCACCTTTATAGCTGGGGAGAAATAATTGGAATGTTATCATCTAGCATGGTATAGAGCAAGGTAAAGATTTGATCCTAATGGTCTTATCAAGGCATCTCACAGAGATACATTTAAACATGTTCCTACTATATAGGATTTCTGGGCCAATGCACGAGATGACTTTCATGTGAGAAAGCTAACTTTTTCAAGATTTTTAGTGAACATGATGAGAGCAATCAAATGTAGAGGCCTTGCTATTCCTGATCAGTTGTAAGATCATGAAAATGTGTTGAGAGAAGATTATGATATAGTGGAGGGAACAAAGTTAAATCCAATGGATTGGAACAATCATTAGGATCCTTCCTTAGAGGCAATTAAAAGGGCAGTCAATTTGCACACTGAGTCATGGTAGAATGGGAAGTTGAGGAAATTACAAAGTCAATGGGTACAATTTACTTATGAGAAGATGAAGACAAAGGAAGGTCCAATAGAATCAGTCAGATAGAGGGGTGAAGGAGGTAGCTAGTAGCAAGGAATAGGTAGGAGCAAGAAGAGATGTTTGGAGGTTGAAAAGGGTGAAGGACATCAGGAACCTCCAGCAAAGAGATAGAATGTAGCACCATCAAGGAAAAGTATAATTGAGGCTAGAGGTCAAGAGGATAACACAAGTGAATAAGGGGTCATGGTAGAGGTGGGCTTCAATTCAGAATAAAGTCATTACAGTGATAGCACCAAGTACTCTCCTCTCTCAAAGAACCAACATGGAGATGATATGGTAGTTACTAGTGGAGAAGAAGATGGGTTGATTGATATTGAGGAAATAAGTTAGGTTCCCAAGGTCGTTGGTGATGCTTTGCTAGTCAAACCAAATCTAGATTTGGGGAGATTCATTGCACCACTATGGTTAAGGCAAATACTTATACCAAGAGGTGAGATAGTAACTGCCCAAATAGTTGAAGACATCCAGGGATTAATGGAAAAGAGGGATAGTGAGAACTAGGAACAAATGGAAAAAATAGTGGCAAAGGTGATTAGGAGCGATAGTGATGTTCACTGAAAGGTTCAAATTTCTATAGCATTGGTTAGCAAGGCATTGGATGAGATTCTAGCTTAGGAATATGAAATAGTAGAGCATAACTTGGAAAGAAACACAAATGACATGGAATGTGAGGAGATCTAGGAGGGCATAGTTTTAATCAAAGAAAGGTTGAGGAAGGAAAATGAAAGGATCATAAAGTTGGAAGCTAAGATAAATATTGGAGAGATTGCAAACCTATCCAATAGTTGCACCAAGCATCCCTTCCTCAAGACAGTGAGAGCAACATAAAAGAGATATCAACTCAGCTACATGAAGTCAATGATTGAATCCATGATACAATCCAAGACGGGTGACATTTCATGCCTTCCTTTATCTCAACCTTTAGGTCATTAGTGGCTACTAGAGATAAATTTAGATTGTTTGGAGAGGAGTGGAAGGATTTCCTTCCAGTCAAGGATTTAGCTATTCCTAGGCTACAAGCATTCATTGAGCTACTAGAGAAATATTTGGAAAGAGCCAAGTTGGATGATGAAGGAGGATTGATCATAGTAGAGTCTTGGTTTGTTGCCTTGACTACCAAATTGAGAATACTTGAGGAAATACATAATGAAATTGCACAACTCAGCCTGGATATTGACACTTCCATTTCAACCATGATGAGTGACATTGGGGTGACACTTGATTTTGAAGATATCAAAGAGGAGAGAATGAATGAGATAGATTTGGGATCAAGATTGGATGAGTTGGTGCAGGTCACCATAGAATAGAAACATTTGAGAACCATTGCCTCCCTCAATGCCTTTATCAAATATGCAAAAGAGTACAAGAAGGACCATGAGAAGACACTACAAATAGAAAGCAACATGATGAATTCGGCTGAGCTCAAAATGAGACACACACCTTGTCCTCCCTTGAAGGAAGTCAATGAAAGGCTAGCCAAGTTGATTTCCTTGGCTAAACAGATGAAAGAAAAGGGTAGATTTATATTAGAAGACCATTTGATATAAGCCCAAGTGGAAATTTCTCTTTCTTCTTGGATAGGACAAGTGTCTAATTTTGATTGGAAACCATTTTGGTTCCCTCTCATTGGTCCATTGATGAGTTGGAATCTTCTGATTGGCTGATGGAGTGGTAACCCTAATTAGAGTTTTTAGGATCCAATCTGGATCATTGATTTTGCCTCTTTATCTCTACCATCAGTTGTAAATTTTGGCCTCTATATAAGGCCATTTGCTCTCATTTGTAAAGGGTTAGAGAAAATTGTTGCTGAGATAATGCCAAAATCACTTTTCTTTCTCATTAGTTTGACTTGCATGGTGATTAAGAAATTTTGGTGTTATTGCATGGTTTCTACTTCCAATAGTTAGAATAAGATTTTTTTTGAAGTTGTTAAAATAAATTTCATCTCAAGTTGTTAAGTAAAGAGAAAAATAGATGGATAGTTGCATGGTAGTATTAGTGGATGTTTGATAGGGATCTATAACTAGGCCACTAGCATCCTAGTGGATTATTGGGAAGCCTTGTGTGGTAAACTAGTTCTTTTCCCTTGAATCATTGCATCTAAAGAGGTGGAGCTGCTGGTTGGCTTTCATTAGATTCAATCCCCATCCATTTGCTAATCTTTCCATTCATAGGAGTAGGAGTAGAATAGAAAGTAGTATAGTATTTGGAGTTTTGAAGAAGAAGGTTAGGAAGGCATCATTGGTAGATACACCACCCCCACCACCATCACCATCTCCATCAACATCATCTGGAACTCATACAAAACCATCATCACCACCATCCCACCACAAGTCCAAGTTGTCCTCAAACAAATAGTGTAAGACCACCTACACGATTACTAGAAAATCACATCAATATACTGAGTTAGTATCCACAAGTGTAAGGAACATTGGAGTTTTTCTTATGTTTGCATGAGTATTAACTTTTCAAGAGAGGAATTGAAGATTTGATATTCTATATGAAGTGTTTGATTGCTATATGTTATGTAGTGGTACAAAACTGACCTCAACATTATTTGGCGCTAGAAGAAGGGCCTTGAAAGTTTTTTGAGGACTTGTTGGCATTTAACTATGAAGAATGATGGTACTTCCCAGATCAAATCAACCTAGAACAACTTGGGGAACACTCTAAGACCATATTGTAGCTAGTTTGTGCTCAACTACTTGGGAGGAAAGTGATAACACTAGAGAGTATCTCGACACCATTGACATATTGAATCAAGAAGAAAGGAAAACACAAGCTATTGAAAGGAGAATTCAAAAAAAGTTGGAACATCAAAGAGAATTAGAAAGGAAAGCATGCAAACAAGCTCAGGCCGCTCTTGAGGAAAACTTAGAGTAGAGAAATCAATCAGGTCTGAACTATAGTCAAGCTGGATAAAAGAATTGGATCTTTCTCTCTTGAAAGGTTTGAGAAATTACAATATGATAGGAGGAAAAGGATACTGAGATCTATGCCACACTAGGAAGAGGATTTACTTGTGTTGGAATTTTCATAAGAAATCAATGAACTGTTGGGTAGCTGATACTTCAAGTTTGGCTAGTCCCTCAAGTCAATCAAGAAATGATGGCTCAACCACCATGGATTCAAAACAATTCCTCACCCATTTTATTTCAATAATATCATGACTTACCAATGAATTTGGCGGTATTCTGTTCCAAGTTTTTTGTTAATGACCCTAATTGTATAGCATAATAGCATATCAAAGTATTTGAAGATGCATTATGCAATAGAAGAATTAAACATGAGGATGTAGCATGTAGGATTTTCCCTTATTCATTGGGGGAAGACCCTTACTACTGGTTCGTCAATCTACTAGTGTCATCTATAACAAGATGGGTTCAACTTAGAAAAGCTTTTATTGTAAAATTTGGCATGCTGACCACACCATTAGAGTTGCATAGGATGTTTGTGGACATTAAGAGACATGATAAAGATTCAATAAGTTCCTTCAAAAATCATTTCTACAAGGCTTACATGAGATTGCAAGCCCCTTATACAATGACAGAGGCAGGTGCTTTAGAAGCATATTACAATGCCTTAGATAGTCAGACAATTATGTTTAAAAGGATGGAAAATCCTACTCCCACAACATTGAATGAGGCTTACACTAAAGCAATTGAGATAGGGAAACAATTGGGCCAACAAGGAATGGAACTCCTGAGTGCTAGGTATCCAAACAATCCAGTTCCACAACTTGCATACTAGACAACTACAAATTAGTTGGTGGTACATCCAGGACCTTTGTTATCTCAAGCATCACCATCAACACCAGTTTTTCTACAAAGTGCAAGTTCATCCACAAGAACACAAGAGGAAAATGATGAAATGAAGGAATTGATCGAGAAAGTCAAGAAGCTATCCACAAAAGTTACTTATTTGAGAAATCAAAACAATCAACTTTGAATCTTTCTAGAGGAACAATCAAGGAGGTAATCAAGGAAAAAATTATCAAAATCATGGCAAAATTTATTAAGGAAGGTATTAGAGAAATCATCAAGAAGGAAGACACCAAAGAAACTACCAGGATAGAGACTACCAAAGAAACAACCAAGGTGGTGGCTATCAAAGGAACTATCAAAATAACAATCACCAAGGTAACAACTAGTCACAAGATCAAGGATATAACAATCAATCTAACCAAAAGAGAGATGAAATAAAGGTCCAAACAATAGAAATGTGGTGTCACCACTAGATAATCAAGCTTCAGTGAATAGTAGGTTGGTGGATAGAATATTTCTAGCTAAGTCTACCATGTCTAAATATTGTAGATTTCATGAGACTAATCAATATTCAAAGTTGGGATGTGTCAAGTTCAAGAGGGCATCTAACCTATTTTAGAACATAATAAGTGAGTCAAACATTCAAGAAGATATTAAGGTCATGGGGTATGAAATTGTCCCATCCTCAGGATATTATCAATGCTTGACTTTTGAAGAGATTTCATTTCCACTAGAATTTGAAGCATATGAAGAACACCGAGGGAGATTTCCTCCTGAATTAGCCAACGGGCCAATTAATGAGGTAATGGATCAAAATGGATATAACAATGGGTTGGATTTTTCTTTCCCACCTTTGGGATACACTGCTCTAGTTCAAGGGACAAGTGGGAACCAAACATTTCAACAACCGACTAGCAATGCAAGGTTTTATCAAAGGAACAATAAGAGGAATGATGGACCCTTCACATCCTCCATACCTCTAAACAATTTTAATATGCCTCCACACCCCAATGCAAGTAATGTACTAAATTCTTCAAGGAATGCACCTGAGTACAGACATGGTAACCATAACAATGGAGGTGGAACACAGAGTTCCCAACAAAGTACACAACAAAACGATCAAGATGTTCGAGGATCACAAAGTGTCTAGTCAACACAAGAAGAAAATAGAGGGAGAAAAAAAAAAATAACATGAATAATGATGAGTTGAAAAGATTAGGATAGAGCATAATAGAGGACATGAAGAAGATCAAAATCAATCTTCCTTTGTTTGAATTTTTGAAGATAATAGAGATTAGTAATACATTCCTTAGCAATTTGAAGGATAAAAAATCACAAGGGTCTCACACTCAAAGGGCAATAATGCATACTCAAGGGAGGCATCCTCCTAACTTAGTACATGTGATCCAAGACATTCTAGGAGGGAACATGATGAATTCATCTCAAGAGATTTCATATAGAGGGATAGAGAACTCTAGACAAGAGATTGCATATGGTGACATTAGTGAGTTTAATAGATAGCCTAGACCTCAATCAGTTTATGTGCCTCAAGGATCAATGCCGGTGGAACCACAGAATCAAAGGAGTCAAGATCTGGTAAACAATAAAGAAACAACAAAGAAAGAAGTAGTTCAACCAATAGATTTTTGAGTGAAGCCAAAGAAGGTACATAAGATACCAATGGTATATTATCAAGGGAAAGATGAGCCAACCCCATTCTTGCTATCAGTGAGGATATTTGACAAGTTTCTCCATAATTACTTGATAGATTTAGGAGTGTCAAGTAATATCATGCCTTTGAATATTTGTAGAAGTTTTGGAATCACACATTTGGGATCAAACAGAATGGTTACCCAATTGGATAAGAAAGAAGTTCTAGTGGTAGGTGAGCTACACAAAATACACATGCAGTTGGCATCTAATCCAAGGATGGAACACATGGTAGATATTTCAGTGGTAGATGTGGTCGATACCTATGGATTGATCCTAGGTAGAGATTGGGCTAGAAGGTTGAATGGATACATGGCAACTAGCTTTTCTCACATGTGGCTCCCATGGAAAGGATTGGCCAACCAAATTAGAATTGATAGCACCCCAAGGTTGAGATTGATTGTTATTGAATATGGGGAACCAAATGAAATATTGCTTGTAGAAACAAATATGAGAACCTATTGACCAAAGAAGAAAGAAGTGTTGAAAATGAATATCATAAGTGAAGGAAGGGATTCCATAGAGATCCTAATCAAGTCAGATCCAGACACTTCATTAGATGATGGTGAAGGCATGTTCAAGAATTTTAAGAACTTTGTGACTAGAACTGTACAACAAGGAGTAGAGTTGGGTGACCAAAATTAGTGAGAGACTTATTATTTCCCAATTGGTGCAAAATCCACAATGCTTTCCATTCATAATTATCTTAGTCCTTGTGCACAATTGCCTTAGAACAAGTAGAGAAGAGAATCCTAGGGGCACTAAAACAAGATGATCAACATGACAAACAAAAGATTGAAACTTTACAAGCTGATGAAGTAGAAAATAGCATGATGGGTGAAACAAAGAACCAAATTACACCACCCAACTCAAAAATGAAGAAAAGTGTTGAAGCAAAAAAGTCCAAGAATTCCCAAAAGGAGTATCAAGAAAGTGATGGGGTATGGACTCTAAGGTTTGATGGTTCCAATACTAAGCAAGGGGCTGGAACTAGATTTGAGTTAGTCAACCTAATAGGGACAACATATTTGGAGGCACATAGATTGCAATTCCCATGCACCTACAATATGGCATAATATGAAGCTTTGATTGTAGGCTTGTTGTGTGCTATCAAGAAGGTGCCAAGATACTTCATGTACTTGGAGATTCATATTTAGTAATTGAGTAGATAAAGAAAAAATTTTCTTGCCATGAAAAGATATTGAAGAGATATAGAAATAGAGTTTGGGATTTGATAGAGGACTCTGATGCCTTCAATATCAAGTTTAGCTATAGAGAAAACAATCAAGTGGCTAATGCCCTCATACAAGCTACAAGCTCACTAGCACCAATTAAGTTGGATGGCTTGAAGAAATTTAGAGTTGAATTAGCACTAGTCTCATCAGTACCAAATAATGTCAGGAACTTCCAAGTGTTTGAAGATGGTAGACATATCCTCAAATTCTTGACCAATTTGGATGTCTTCATAGCAAAATTCATCAATGGTGAACTGGATGAAGAAGTAGAGATCGACTTAGGAGTTATGAGCTTAAAGACAAATACTATTCCAAAGGGAATGATTGAGCTAGAAAGAATATTCGACATGGACCAATCCAAAAAAGTGCCATATCAACCCACAGGGGATGATGAATGTGAAAAGGTAAATTTGGGAATAGAGGATTGTCCCAAAATAGTTCATATTAGGAAAGTTTGCACACCTAAGGAGAAGGCAGATATACTGAGTTTGATGAAGGAATTCTTAGATGTAATTGCTTGGGGATATGAAGATTTGAAAAGATATGATCCTTCCATCATCATGCATACAATTCCACTAAAGGAAGCAAGCAAGCCATTCAAGCAGTGACAAAGACCAGCCAATCCTTTGTTAGAACCATTGATATTCCAAGAAGTAAAGAAGTTGTTAAATGCATAGATCATCTTCCTAGTGAGGCATTTAATGTGGGTCACCAATCTCACCCTAGTTAGGAAGAAAAATGAAGAAATAAGGTTATGTGTTGATTTTAGAAATTTGAACATAGCATTAGAAAAGGATAATTATCCATTGCCATCACTAGATGAGGTCTTGCAAATTGCAAATGGAGCATAGATGATGTCATTTATGGATGGATATTCAAGGTATAATGAAGTGATTATTGAAGAAGAAGATAGATTGAAGACAACTTTCACCACAAAGTGGGGAACATTTGTATACAAGAGGATGCCATTTGGCTTGATTAACATAGGCACAACATTTCAAAGAGCCATGAATTATGCTTTCAAGGACTTAAAATCAAGTGCATTATTATTTACCTGGATGACATAATAGTATTTTCAAAGAATAAAGAGGATCACATTCTAGATTTGAGGAAAGTTTTCACAAAATCTAGAAGGTTCAGAGTTTCTTTGAATCCAAAGAAATGTATGTTTGTAGTCACTGATGGGAAACTTTTCAGACATGTAATTTCAGAAAAGGGTATGATGATAGATCTAGAGAGAATGGAGGCAATTTCCAAACTTGGCATACCAACTAGCAAGAAAGAGCTTAAATCATTCCTTGGAAAGATCAACTTTGTGAGGAAGTTCATTTTTACATTCATTGAGATTGTAAAGCCAATGAATGACATGTTAAAGAAAGATGCAAAGAAGGATTGAACTCTAGCAACAAAGAAGGCATTTGAAGAAATAAAATAGGTTATCATCAATGCACCAGTTCTAGTAAGCCTAAATTATGAGAGGCCATTCAATATATACTCTTTCACCTCTAATCACGCATGTGTAGCCATTTTAACACTGAAGAATGAGGTAGATGAAGAGCACCCAATAGCATTCACGAGTGCACCTTTTAGGGAGGCTGAATTGAATTATCCAAATGTGGAGAAACAAGCTTATGCCTTGGTGAAGGTGATGAAGAAGTTTAGGCATTATATCTTGAGAAGAAAAGTACATGCAATTGTGTCTGACATAGCAGTGAAGACTCTTTTAATGCAAAAAAAACTTAGAGAAAGAAGAAGCAAGTGGGTCACCACTATCCAAGAATATGACATAGAAATTCAATCGATGAAATTGGTTAGAGGACAATAGTTAGCATAGACCATGGCAGCAAAGGGACCTAGACTTGTGCAACAAGTGTAAGAATTGGAGGATGTGCACCCCAACGAATGGTATCAAGATATAATCAATTGTTTGTCAAATCACTGGTACCCTTCACATTTGAATCTAGTATAGAAGTGAGCATTGAGATTCAAGAGAGAAAGATAAATTTTACAAGGAGCAGTGTTATACAAGCAGAATCATGAGGGGATGTATTTGAGATGTGTTGGAAATGAAGAAGCTAGAAACATTTTGGAAAATTTTCATGATAAATGAGGAACAAGACATGGATCATATTTGTCTACAACACATTGGATACTAAGGGTCGGATACTATTGGACAACCTTGTTCAAAGACACCCATGAGCATGTAAAGACTTGTCATGTTTGTCAAACATTGAGAAAGAGAGAAAGGAATCCATCAATGCCTTTGTGGCCGATTATTGAGGTGAGACCTTTCACGATGTGGGGGCTCGACTTCATTGGTCCTATCAATCCGCCTTCCTTGGTGCAACATAGGTATATTCTAATTGCAATTGACTACTATACTCAATGGTCAAAAGCTTAAGCTTTCAATAATTGCACTGCTGAGATTGTCATCAAATATTTAGAAGAAAGAATCACTACCAGGTTTGGGTGTCCTTTTGCTTTTGTTTGTGATAATGGTTCTACTTTCACTTCTTTGAAATTTTATTCTTGGACATTTGACCATGGGATCATATAAATTTTGTCATCAAGTTACTATCCCCAGGGGAATGGCCTAGCAGAATCCACAAACAAGAACCTTTTGACTATTATTGAAAAACTTTTAGATAGGAACCCAAGAGATTGGCACACACAACTGAGGTATGCTTTGTGGGCTAATAGAACAAGAGTTAAAGAGTCCATATGAATCACTCCTTATCATTTGGTTTATGGACAAGACCCTGTATTCCCAATTCAATTAAAAATCCCAACTTTAAGGTTCATGCAAGAGTACTATGATGAGAATGAGGACAGAGTCCAAGTTAGATTGGATCGATTGATGTAGTTAGATAAAAAAAGAGATGAAGCCCTAGAAAAAATTGCAAAACATCAAGGGGTAGTAAAATGTTGGTTTGATAGAAAAGCACAAAACAAGGCCTTTAGGATCTCTAACTTGGTTGTATATTGGGACAAAGCCCATGAAAAGAAAGGACAACATGAAAATTTTAACAAACTTTGGAAGGGTCCTTTCCAAATTTTAGAAATCATCAAGGATAATGCATTTAGACTTAAGACACTCACTGGTGAGGATGTCCCATTGTCTATCAATGGGCAATTCTCAAGCATTATTTCCAAGCCTAGGACTCCATCTTGAGCCCTTTTTATACATAGTTAGTTAGGTTTTCTTTTGGTTAGTAGTTAGTTTTCTTTCCATTCTTTAGAGTAGAGTTTGTTTTGTACCATTTGGCCCAATGGCTAGAATAGTTTCCATTTCAGTTGGTTAGGGTAGTTTCCTTCCAATTGTCTAGTTTAGATGTTGTGAGGGGGCTTGAGTTTAATTTTCATCAAGTAACTTGACTTGAGATCTTTAGCTTCCCTCAGTTAGAGAGCAGTTTTGGTCTTGGCCTTTGTAAGAGTAAAGGGGGTCCATGTTATCACTTGTGGGTGAGGTGTGTAGATTTTATACCTTTGGTGACAAAATAGAGTTGGTCTTATTCATTTCTTGAATATAATTGACAAGGTTTCGAGATCAAAGGATGTGTTTAGTCATTGGTCTATGATAGGACTTGTACTAAACTTGGTTCAAACTTGATGGAGGTTCTTAAGTTATTGTTGACATGGTTACAACATTCTACTCACACTTAATTGCAATGAGTTCTTGGTCTTTTGAAGTGAGATTGGACAGTAAAAATCATACACCTACTTCAGCACCATTGTGGTTTTCCAAACACTTCGTAAGCTTCATTTCCTGCAAGCCAAACAAAAGATTGAAAATGAAAGAAAAATAAATCAAAAATATCATGAGAAAAGAGAAAAGGTAGTATCAAAGTAAAAATAAAGATGAAATTTGGTTTAAAGGTGGGCAATCATCTCTACCGGTGCTATAAAAATAATCACTAAAGATTGTGGTACCACAATGATAATTCTATCGGGGCTATAGATACTTGATTGGCAATGGGGCTCTATCCATGTTGCTTTTGAAGTAATGATAAATTACAATAGCTAAGTTCAACGAATCTAAGAGATTATCAAGTTCTTGTCAAGCGGGGAATAAGTCATTTGCACAAACATGAGTAACTTATGTTCAGGATGCTTAGGGTCAACTTGGGAGTTCTTTCCCTTGTTGAGTGCTTGTCCTTGAGTAGGTTTTCAGATAGGCCATCCTAAGATTTTTTGTTCTAAGTTGTCTTATTTCATGAAACGTTCAGGAACATTTCACCCATGGAGTCACCAAATGTTGTGAGGTTCTCACACCATCGCCCCAAAAATTTTGGGGACCCCCTTTTTCTTGATTGCCTTTGAAAATTCTTTTGAAGTTGTCCAAAAAATTTAGATTTAGAAAATTTTATGCCTTGGATTCCTTCAGGCAAAGAGAGATGTGGTTAGATTTGTTTTTTCACTCGGTCTTAACTCGATTTTCTAGATCTTGTAACTTTATCCTTAGGCCATACAAATTTAAAAGACAATATTTTTTTCGATGGTTAGAACCATACTTGGCGGGATACAATTTGCAATTTTAATTTTGGATTTAGCCAGTTTTGTTTTGAAAATTAGATGTAATTATATAATCTTGAGCATTTTTAGAATGAAATTTTTTAGATTTAATTGTTTTGGAAAATCTTGAATTTTTTTTTGGTGAAAAAGATAATTTCGTGATAGTGAAATTAAATTTAAAAAATCAATTTTGAATGCTAGAAAAATGGCTTTTTAAACAAAATAAAAAAATTGCATTGCAAAATCGAAAATGGATTAAATTGCAAAATTTTGAATTAAATTAGAAAAATTGCCTTGAAGATTTTTTAAAATATTATAAATGATTGGTAAATTAGAATTGAAAAATTGATTTTAGCTTGCTAAATCTAATTTTAAATGATATTTTAATTACTAAAATAGTATTAAATAATTTTTTTTAACATCTCTAAGGTTTTCTTAATTTTATTTTGCAATTTTTGGTCCTAACCGACAATTAAATGTGTAAATTTCACTATAGGAAAAATTAATTTTGGCTTGGCATTTAATTTGGGACCATTAATAATGGTCTAATTTAATTTTTTGTCTCCTCCAGGGCTAGTCAGCCAGCTTGAGGGATTGAATGGAGTTTTATATAAGAGGCTTCCTCCTCTCCCATTATCTCATTCCATCTCAACTTTGTGTACTTGGTGATTTTCCTAGCTTGGAGTAGATTTCACATGCCTTGGCAATTTTCTTTTGAAGGAGTAGATTTCATGTCTTTGGGCAATTTTCTTGAAGGAGTAGCCTTCTATACTTGGCAATTTTTTTCTTTGATAGGTGATTTTTTCTTAGAAGATTTTCTCCTTGGTGAATTTTCCTTCTTCCAATTTGGGTGATTTTTCAAGTGGATATGAAATTACTACCATAGGCAATTTTTTCTAGACAGATCTATACTTTCTCTTGCATGGGCAATTTAGTGGAGGTCTAATTTTCCTAGAAGGACTACAATTTCAATTTCCAACTTGGGCAATTTGTATTTGGTAGAGGAAACACATGGTCAAAAGTATGATTTTTGGCCAAGTGTGGGCAGTTTCAAAGAGATTAAAATTTTGATTTTGCAAGGAGGCTTGAATTTTTCAAAATCTGATCCAAATTCAAAGAAAGCCTAACTATTGGTAAAGACAAAATTAAGGTAAATTCAATTCATCTTAGAGCTGAAGATTGGTCTAATAGAAAATTCCACTCCTTGTTCTTCCTCATTTTTGTTTCCCTTATGTTTTTCTTGCATTCATCATCCCATCTATAGGTTGAAGTTTGGAGAGATAAGTGTAGATTCCATGATAGGACATTTGGCGAGGTAGAAATAAGCTAGAACACCCTAGGAATGAAGTTGGGAGATATAAGTGTAGTCCATCCTAAGGTAATGAAGGGGCATAGATAAGTGGTAGTCCCACTGCTAGGTTGAAGATTGGAGATTGATAAGTGTGGTGATAGGAATTGGCAAGGCAAAAATAAGTTAGAATCCATTGATAGAAAGAAGGTTGGAGATCAATAAGGGTAGTCCATATCACTTAGAATGAAGGGGCATAAATAAGCATTTATAATGGTAGATGTTAGTGCAAGCAAGAACCCTAAGGGAATGAATACCAAAAAAGACAAGGAAGACATAATTCCTAAGACCACCTTCTTTTTGAAAGTAAGGAAAATAAGTGACACCAATATTGGCGCAATAAATAGGTAAAACTAAATAACAAACTAAAGGATAATTCCCCATGTCAAATAAGATATATAGGAGTGGAATTGTACACACAACCACCTTTCCTCCTACCTTGCCTTGTCCAGAATTGGTCATGGAATGTACATCCAGGTTTGAGTTGGTTAGTAAGTCCATCATTTTTTGATGAAGGGAAGAGAGTGTTAGCCAAAATCAGCAGACAAGTGGTCGAAGAAGCATTCAATTTTCCTAGTGCAAAAACATGACAATAGTAATGACAGACCAAGTGACTAAGTTATTCTAGAAAAACCAGGAGGCTTATTTCATTCATCTAAAGAAGGATTGGCAATATAAGGGTAAGAAGGGAGTTACCAGATTGTCAAGGCTCACTGTATCAGATTTCAAATTAGAGTATGGAAATCTCATTGTGCTTCTCAACCAGATCATGGGCGTAGCTCAAGGTATGCAATTTGAAAATTGGATGTACTTCTTTATTGATGAAATTGAAAAAGGAAAAAGAAGATTTTATTGGGCTAGGATCATAAGTGAGAATCTAGAATTGCAATTAGGACCATACAAAATCAAAAACAATTCTATATGGCATCCTATCTATTCTATCTGATTGCGAGATTGTATGAAAATCTAGAACTTAAGGTCTTAGGAGTAATTTGCAGAACAAAAAATACTATAAGATGTTTTGTGATGCTTTTTCCATGAAAATGGTAAGCATATTGCAAGGGACACTTGCTAAGAGACTCTCAATGGAAGCAGAAGAAAAAGTCAAGAAGTATGGGAGTTGGTTCATCCAATTTCCACAATTCACATATAATAGAGTAGTAGGAAGTACAGTTTGTCCCAATAGAATTCCAAGGTACCCCCCAACAAGGTAGTTTTGATGGAATTGGCTAGGAAACTTGAGCATTATGATAGAATGATGAAACTTAAAGGTGAGACAAGCATTACCTTCTAATTTGGAATTGGCAATGATAGTTGTTCCAATCTTTTTGACTTTGTAACTGTGGAGAAAAAATTGGAATGGTATCATCTAGCATGGTATAGAACAAGACAAGGATTTTATTGTAATGGTCTTATCAAGGCATCTCACAGAGATACATTTAAACATGTTCATACTATAGAGGATTTTTAGGCCAATGCACGAGATGGCTTTCATGTGAGAAAGCTAGCTTTCTCAAGATTTTCAGTGAATATGATGAGTGCAATCGGATGGAGAGGCCTTGATATTCCCAATCAACTAGAAGATGATGAAAATGTGCTGAGAGAAGATTATGATACAATGGAGGGAATGAAGTAAAATCTAGTGGATTAGAATAATCATCCATATCCTTCCTTAGAGGTAGTTACAAGGACAGTCAATTTCCACACTGAGTCATGGTACAATGGGAAGTTGAGGAAATTACAAAGTCAAAGTGTACACTTTACTTGTGAGAAGATGAAGCCAAAGGAAGGTCCAATGGAATTAGTCAGACAAAGGGGTGAAGGAGGTAGCTAGTAGCAAGGAACAATTGGGAGCAAGAAGAGAGTTTTGGAGGTTGAAAAAGTAAAGAAAATTTAGAACCACTAGCAAAGAGACAGAATGCAGTGCCATCAAGGGAAAGTATAATTGAGGCTAGAGGTCAAGAAGATAACACAAGTGAACAAGGGGCTATGGTAGAGGTGAGCTCTAGTTCAAAATCAAGTGGTTATAGTGATAGCACCGAGTACACTCATCTCTCAGAGAACCAATGTGGAGATGATATGGTAGTCACTAGTAGAGAATGTTGGGTGATGCGACGTGCTCCCTTGCCCACAGGTGGTTAATTATGTGGTGTTCCATGTTCACTAATAGTAATGGCTTTTGGTGCAACAAAAAATGGGCCCCACAATTGGTATCAGAGCCTGGTTTTGGCTTGGTCATGGGTTCAAATCTCCCCAGTGCCTTCCCGACCAATGTAAGCACCTGGTATGCTCATCGAGGGGGAGATTGTTGGGTGATGTGACGCGCTCCCCTGCCCATAGGTGGTTAATTATGTGGTGTTCCATGTTCACTAACAGTCATAGCTTTTGGTGCAACAACAAATGGGCCCTACAGAGAAGAAGATGGGATGATTGATATTGAAAAAATAAGTTAGGTGCCCGAGGCTGTTGGTGATGCTTTGCTAGTCAAATTGAATCCAAATTTGGAGAGATGCATTACATCACTATGGTTAAGGCAAATGCTTATGCCAAGAGGTGAGGTAGTAACTTCCCAAATAGTTGAAGACATCCAAGGATTAATGAAAAAGGGGGATAGTGAGAACCAGAAACAAATGGCAAAAATAGTGGAAAAGGTGATTAGGAGTGATAGTGAGGGTCATCGAAAGGTTCAGATTGCTATACCAATAGTTATCAAGGCATTAGATGAGATTGTAGCTCAGGAATATGAAATAGTAGAGCATAACTTGGGAACAAACACAAATGACATGGAATGTGAGGAGATCCATGAGGGCATAGTTTCAATTAGAGAAAGGATCATAAAGTTGGAAGCTTAGAACAAATATTGGAGAGATTGCTAGCCTATCCAATAGTTGCACTAGGTAGCCCTTCCTCAAGACAACGAGAGCAAAATAGAAGAGATATTGGCTCAGTTGCATGAAGTCAAGGATTGGATCCATGATACAATCCAAGATGGGTGAAATTTCTTTCCTTCCTTTATCTCAACCTCTAGTTCATTAGTGGTTACTAGAGATAAATTTAGATTGTTTGAAGAGGAGTGGAAGGATTTCCTTCCAGTTAAGGATTTAGCTATTCCTATGCTATAGGCATTCATTGAGCTACTAGAGAAATATTTGGAAAGAGCCAAGTTGGTTGATGAAGGAGGATTGAGTACTATAGAGTCTTGGTTCATTGCCTTGACTACCAGATTGAGAATACTTGAGGAAATACATAATGTAATTGTACAACACAGCCTGAGCATTAACACTTCCATTTCAACCATGATGAGTGATGTTGGGGCAGCACTTGATTTTGAAGATATCAAAGAGGAGAGCATTAATGAGATGGAGTTGGGATCAAGATTGGATGAGTTGGGGAAGTTTGTCATAAAAAAGAAACATTTGGGCATCCTTGCCTCCCTCAATGCCTTTATTGGATATGCAAAAGAGTATGAGAAGGACCATGAGAAGATATTACAAGTATCAAGCAGCATGATGAATTCAGCTGAGCTCAAAATGAAACATACACCTTGTCCTCCCTTGAAGAAGTCAAAAAAGGCTAGCCAAGTTCATTTCCTTGGCTAAAATGATGAAAGAAAAGGGTAGATTTATATTAGAAGACCATTTGATGTAAGCCCAAATGGCAATTTCTCTTTCTTCTTAGATAGGACAAG
This sequence comes from Cupressus sempervirens, assembly GCA_028749045.1. NCBI lineage: Eukaryota > Viridiplantae > Streptophyta > Pinopsida > Cupressales > Cupressaceae > Cupressus > Cupressus sempervirens. The sequence goes on along the minus strand of CM053786.1, from coordinate 89,668,250 downwards.
TGTCTAATTCTAATTTACAACCATTTTGGTGCCTTCTAATTGGTTTCCACTTTCCTTTTTTTTTCATTGGTCCATTGATGAGGTGGCATCTTCTCATTGGTCGATGGGGTGGTAACCCTAATTAGGGTTTTTACGATCCAATTTGGATCGTTGATTTTTCCTCTTTATCTCTACCATCAGTTGTAAATTTTGGCCTCTATATAATACCATTTTCTCTCATTTGTAAAGGGTTAGAGAAAATTGTTGCTAAGATAATGCCAAAATCACTTTTCTTTCTCATTGTTGTGACTTGCATGGTGATTAAGAAATTTTGGTGTTATTGCATGGTTTCTACTTCCAATAGTTAGAATAAGATATATTTTTTAAGTTGTTAAAATAGATTTCATCTCAAGTTGTTAAGTAAAGAGAAAAGTAGATGGATAGTTGCATGGTAGTATTAGTGGATGTTTGATAGGGATCTATAACTAGGCCACTAGCATTCTAGTAGCTTTTTGGGAAGCCTTGTGTGGTAAACTAGTTCTTTTCCTTTGAATAATTACATCTATGGAGGTGGAGCCCCTGGTTATCTTTCATTAGATTCAATCTTCGTCCATTTGCTAATCTTTCCTTTCATAGGAGTAGGAGTAGAATAGAAAGTAGTATAGTATTTGGAGTTTTGAAGAAGAAGGTTAGGAAGGCATCATTGGTAGACACACAACCCGTATCACCATCACCATCTCCATCAACATCATCTAGAACTCATACAAAACCATTGTCACCAGCATCCCACCAGAAGTCCAAGTTGTCCTCAAACAAATAGTGTAAGGCTGCCTACATGATTACTAGAAAATCACATCAATATACTAAGTTAGTATCCATAGGTGTAAGGAACATTGGATTTTTTATTATGTCTGCATGAGTATTAACTTTTGAAGAGAGAAATTGAAGATTTGATATTCTATATGAAGTGTTTGATTGCTATATGTTATGTGGTGGTACAAAACTGACCTCAACAAGTACCAAAAGCCCTACAAAAGTGAAGGATGTGGTGCAAGGTGAGGGGACCACAAGTAATCTGACTGATATAATTGATGTTTTTGTTGATGAAGAGGGGGAGATTATTGATATGTATACTATAGAAGTGTTGCATTCAGGTGATGGTTTTTTGGACAAAGAAATGGTTGCTAAGTAGGTAGTAAACTCCTTAGGCCACCCTCAACTTGGGTGCTAGGTCACCACTCATAAGTGGAACCCTTGTGGTTTCCATTCCAATTATTGTTGAAGTTTTCTCACCCACTTCTAAGTGCTCAACCCTTGATTTCATTAGTAATGAAATTGAATGGATAGTCCCA